>JAVXUL010031774.1:0-11396 GCA_035590515.1 Trichilia minutiflora
TAAATATAAAGTTTATACAAGATCAAAAGCCCTGAAACCGACAACACGAATGGTTTCTAGGGCATATACACTAATATACATCACACACAACTTCATTAGTATACTTCCTAATAGTAAAAGCCACCACAACTTGCCTAGTAACTTTCACTTCTCCACTATCATTCAACCATTATAGCCTATAAGGATTAGGGTGTTTAACATATTTCAGTCCCAATTTATCCATCAAAGTGGTGCTAACCACATTAGCACAGCTACACCCATCAATAATCATGCTACAAACTTTACCACCAACTAAACACTAGTGTGAAATATATTTTCTCTTTATTTTACGCTTTCTTCTTTAATATTCAGATTCAATGCACTAGTAACAAGAGATTCACCATGAGCAGCATATTCAACATCGCCATCAATATCAAAATAATTCTCTAAAGGTGGCATACTGCTATCACTACCATTCCTATCACAATCATTATCATTTTCAGATTCAAAAATAATCTCATCACCTTTAATGTACATGGTTTTTTTATTAAGACAATAAAATCCATAATGACTACGACCTTGACACTTGAAACACTTCAGGTCTCTATATTTAGAGGTTTTAAAAAAAGAATTAGAAGTACCTTTCTGAGTTAAAGTGCTCTTCACCTTGTTTTTGTTTACATCCAAGCCCTTTTCTTTGGAATCAATGGCTTTCTCGTTATTCTTGTCATTATATTTGTTCCATTTTGAACTCCATTTACTACTGGAATTCAAAAATGACTTGGCTGCTCCCCTTTGTTTTTGTTGTCTCTTCACTTTCTGGCTAAGTTAACTAGGTCCTCCGGTTCAAAATAATGGTACAACTCCACTATATCAGCTATCTCTTTGTTCAAACCTCCTATAAACCTAGCCATTGTCACATCCTATCCTCTTCAATGTTAGCTTTAATCAAGAGCATCTCCATCTCCTTGCGGTAATCTCCCACTGATTTTGACCCTTGAGTAAGTTTATGGAACTTCTGGTGCAACTTTATATAGTAATAAGAAGACATAAATTGCTTCTTCATTACTCTCTTCATCTCATCCAACTCTCAATAAGATATTCACCATTTCTCCTCCTAGACTTCATTAATTCATACCACCAAACTAAAGCATAATCTGAAAATTCTACGGCAGCTAACCTCACCTTCTTCTCTTTAAAATAGTTGTGACAAATAAATATCAAATCCACTTTTCTCTCCCACTCCAAGTACACCTCAACATCATTCCTACCCTTGAATGAAGGTATTGTCATCTTGATAGCATTTAGATTACTATCACTCCTATTTTTTATTCTAACTTCACCCCTTCTATTTCTAGCCGAACTACCCTCGTCAAATTCATATTCAAATAACCCTTTATCAAACTCATTTTGATGCCTATTTCTATTATTAGCTCGCTTACCACCCTAGAAAACTTTGTGATAACTCCCTCTTCTATTCATCTAACTCATCTAGCCTAATATTCAACGTTTGAAATTGTTTAGTAAAGGCCCTATACATCAATTTCATGTTTCAAGTCATGTTAACTTCATCATCCGAGAGCTCTTTACCCTCCCTCCTTATTGGCAAATTATTTATCTTATGAACCTGCAAGAAATGTTAGTAAAATGGCCTCACAAAAAAAAATACTCTCTCATGTGTTTTATTCAAAGATGGTACTCCACTCGTGTTTCATACAAATTTTAGTTTTTACCCTCTTTTAAGCTCACACACTCAAGCCTTTACCATTCAAGCTTGTTCTTCTCAATTACACTTTAAAATTAATCCTCAAACCAAAATACTCATAGCTAACGAAGAGATGAATGGATAATACACAAGTAAGAATGTGTATTTGGTATTTTTTTTTAAAGTAAAGCAACAAGAATGGTTGTGATTTACTAGAATAGATGTTATATCAATACTTGATAATATAACTTGAAATATATCAGTCTAGAAAATCATTCAAGTGCTAGGCACAAAACACAAGTGCTTCTCACCGTTTATGTTTTTTTTTAAACAGTAAGCTTCGTATTGTTCATATGTTTTTTTTAACAGTAAGCTTCGTTCTGTTCATATATTTTTTTTTAACAGTAAGATTTATTACTATTCATATATTGTTTTTGACTGTTCACACACACAATTATTTATCATTGTTTATATACTATTCATCACTGTTTATGTTTTTTTTTTACAGTAAACTATAACCTAGGATAAATAAGAATTTATCTTAAATTTGCTCTGATACCAACTAATGTGGAACCCCCCTAAAAAATATATAATCCATAATTCCCAAACGCATATAATTGATAAAGAACAAGAAAAGATTGAGAACTCTCAACCTATTGAACCCCAAATTGACTAATGCAAATGGAAACATAAATAATTGGTTGTTTAAGAAATCAAGAATAGAAATTTACTAGGATGTAAATACTTTGATGAGGTTCAATTCTTGATGCAATAAAGATTCAAGCCAAGCATTGAATAGAACAAACATTTTTCATTCATCAAAAATCTCTCTCCATGTTTTTTTACTAAGGTATTTATACTCCCATAAGTGTGAATAACCTAGATAATTAGGTTAGGCCTTAAACTTGGGCCTCTCAATAAAATAAGCAAGCCCAAAACATAAAATCCACACCAAAATAAATGAAAAACAAGCCCAAACTCAAATTACAGGTAGTGAGCTGTTCAAAAACTAATCTATTAACTTGAAATAATATATTAAACATAGGTTAGACCCATCTTGTAAATTCAGCCCAATTTGATTAAGTTGAGGTTTGGCCTTCGTTGCATCATGAGCTTTCATCCCGTCTGACATTTTGCCTATATAAGTTTGAAGTGATTCCTTAAACTTTTGGCCCTCACTCTTGTAATTGGTCCTTGAGGTAATGTTAGCTCATCTACAGCTCCTCTCCTCTTACCATCCATGCTTGTACTTATATCAAGCCCCCTATATTAGGAAGACTAACCTCTCCTTGCATCTATATATATTTGGAGAAATAATGCTAATTCAGGGTCTGACTGAGTTACAAATGTGTCGGCCATTCCTATTGATGTTGGAAGGACCAAGAAGATGCTGGTATAAGAGTCTACCACCAGCAAGCATTAGTAGCTTCAGGGAGCTATTGCAACAAAACAAAACCTAAGTACCTTGTTATCAGTATGTCAAGGTCTTGGTGAAATCTTGAAGAGATTCGTGAGAAGATATCATGAGGACTTCATAGAATTGGGCATATACCATCACCTATCATGTTTATTGACAATGATGAGGTCAAGGTCTATTATCCGTATGATGACTCGTTAGTAGTAGCAATAGAAATCGTGTCCAGACAAGTTAGTCGAATTTTGATTGATATAAGCAATTTGACAGGCATTATATTCAAGGATACTTTGGACTCACTGGGAATAAAGTCTTGGAACTGTCACTATCTAACTCTGTACTATATGAATTTAGGGACTTTTGTATAGTCCCCCTGAGGTCAGTGCAACTACCCATGATAATAGATGATAAACCCTATCAAAAGACGGCTAAGGTGCATTTTTAAGTAGTGGACCTGAAGATCCCTTATACAGTCATCTTAGGTAGGCCTTTTCTTTGTAAAACCAAGATAATAGAGAGTGTGCACTACTTGAAGTTGAAGATCCGAGCTGGAAAAGGGATTAGCATCGTCAAGGGTAACCAAAAAGAGGCAAGGTCTTGCTTCATGACCTCCTCAAGGAAAATGTATTACATTAACAAAAGACCTCTGAAGACGTCATCTAAGAATTCAACCCTTAGGATAGGGGAAGAGATGGTGCCCGAACACACATCAATTATGGCTTCTACAAGCAATAACATTAGGGACAGGGTTACATCCCAAAGCCCTATGATTGAGCCAGTAAAGGTATTGAAAACAATGATATTGGATGAGCAACATTCCAAAAAAATGGTCAGGGTTGTAATTAGCTATCCCCCAACCAAAGGTAGATTTTGATAATAGTTCTAAGGAGAAACGTGGATGTGTTCGCTTAGAATTACCAGGATATGTCGGGCATAGATGCAAGCGTCATGACTCATCATCTAGCAGTAAATCTCACGGACAAGCCAATACGACAGAAGAGAAGGGTTTTCAATATGGAAAGGCAAAGCCTATCTGGGTGGAGGTTGATAAGCTACTCAAAGCAGGCTTTATCCAGGAAACCAAATATCTAGATTGATTGGCAAACATAGTGATGGTTAAAAAAGCTAATGAAAGTTTACGAATGTGTGTTGATTTCACAGATCTCAACAAAGCTTACCCCGAAGATAGTTTTCCCCTGTCTTGGATCGATCAATTAGTAGACTCAACAATTAAGCATGAGTTACTGAGTTATGGATGCCTTTTAAGGATACAACCAAATATCGATGTACCCCTCTGACCAGCACAAAACGGCTTTCATTATAAATCAAGGTCTGTATTACTACAAAGTCATGCCTTTTGGCTTAAAAAACATCGGAGCCACTTTTTAGAGACTAGTCAACAAGTTATTCAAACCCCTGATAGGGAGTTCTATGGAGGCTTATGTTGACGATATGATCACCAAGTTCACGAAGGCACTCGATCATGCCTATTACTTTGAGCAAGCATTTTTCCTTCTCAGAAAGTACAAGCTAAGGATAAATATAGAGAAATGCACCTTTGGGGTTAGGTCAGGGAAGTTCTTGGGATTCATGGTTAGTAAAAGGGGAATCAAAGCTAACTCACAGAAGGTTCAAGCCATAATGGACTTGAAGGCCCTTAAAACCCTAAAGGAGCTATAGAGCTTGACTGAAACGTTAGTGGCCCTAAGCCTTTTTATTTCTAAATTCACTGACAAATGTTTCCCTTTTTTTAGGACTGTATGGAAAGGTAAAGGCATGAAATAGAACGAGGAGTGCGAAAACTCCGTTCAATTGCTCAAGAATTACTTGGCCACTGTCCCACAGCTGATCAGCCCTGCGTCGAAAAAGACCTTATATCTCTACCTCCCAGTCAATGAACAGGCAGTTAGTTCAGTGCTCATGAAGGAAGACTCCCAAAAGATTCAAAGCACGCAATAAGGCTTTGGTGGATGCTAAGACTTGATATTTAGAGCTCGAGAAATTGGTTTTGGCTCTTATTGTTATGGCTAAAAAATTACGGCCCTATTTTTAAGGCCATCTAATTGCTGTTCTTATGGATCAACCTCTCTGAACTATCGGAGAGACTAGTTAAGTGGTCAATGAACCTTAGTGAATTTGATGTGAAATTTTGGCCACGCAAGGTGATTAAGGGACAGATGCTTATTGACTTTGTACCCGAACAAACTGTGATGAAAACCCCAATGATTTTGCAACTGTCATTGAACTAAGCAGACATGATGAAGATGGATCAACTTGGCTTAAGAGATCCTCAACCTCTTTGGTAACTATTAATTGACAGATCAACCAATGCTAACAGCAACGGAGCAGGAGTAGTTTTAACTAGCCCGAAAGGAGAAGAGGTTATGCTTTTAAATTTACTTTTTCTGTCACTAGCACCGAAGCAGAATATGAAATTTTGTTAGCAGGGTTAAAGGTAGCAAAGGAGATAGGGATACAAATCTTTTCAGTTCAGAGTAACTCTCAATTTTTGGTAAACCAAATAAATGGGACATACCAAGCTCGGGAGAAAAATATTAAGGCCTACAAATCGAAAACTCTCTAGTTAATCAACCAATTTGACAAGGTGGAGGTACATAAAATTCCCTAATTCGGCAACCTCTAGCATGATGCTCTGTCAAAGCTTAGCTCAGCCTTCATCAAAAACATCTCGAAAGCAATCCCCATGGAAAACCTAGTGCATAAGAGTATAAATTCACCTTTAATCGATAGAGTGATGATCACTCGAGAGGAACCAACTACTTGGATGGACCCGATTTGTAAATATATTGAAGAGGGCATCCTACTTCTTGATAAGAATGAAACCCTCCGAATTAAAAGAAAGGCTGTCAGGTTCAATATAATAGAAGGCATTCTCTACAAAGCGAGAGGTTAGCACCCTCTATCTAAGGTGCATCGGGCCCCAAGAGGTGCTCAAAGAAATTTACCGGGGGTATTGCAAAAATCATGATAGAAATAGAAATTTGGTGCACCAAGTGTTATGGCAGAGATACTTTTGGCCTACCATGAAGTAGGATGCCCATGATGACTTTGCTTAGCTCGTGGTCTTTTGTACAATAGAGATTAAATTTGATTGGTCCTTTTTCTACTACCAAGGCCCAAGCGAAGTATGCTATTGTGGCCATCAATTATTTCACTAAGTCGGTGAAAGTAGAGCCCTTGTTCAAAATTACACAGAAAAATACTATTGTCTTCATTTGAAAGAACATCCTCTATAAGCATGACGTCCCCAGCATACTAATAGCTGACAATAGGAGACAGTTTGATAACTAGGGACTGAAGGATTTTTGTCAGGATTGGAATATTGATCTAAGACTGGTATCACTTGCTTACTTTAAGGCACATGGGCAAGTAGAATTCGCTAATAAAACAGTTAAGAAGTTGTTGAAAAAGAAATTGGGAGAGCGAAAAGGTTCCTGGATAGATGAGCTTTCAGAGGTCTTGTGGGTGTGCAAAACAATGGCCAAGACTGCCACAGGGGAGACCTTGTATCTGCTAGCTTATGGGTTTGAGGTAGTAATTCTCGTCGAGATGAGCTTCCCCACCTTTTGTACTCTCCACTTTAATAAAGAAGGGAATCAGTAAGTCATGCACCTTGAGTTTGATTTGCGTTAAGAGGCAAGGGATCGTACCTTGATAAAGATGGTTGCATACTAACAGAGGGTATCTCATGCCTACAATAAGAGGGCGAGGCCTCGGTCCTTCATAAAAGGGAATCTCATGCTCAGAAGGATCACCCTGAATATTAGGGTGCCAGTCAAAGGATCTCTAGGCACTAACTGGGAAGGTCCCAATCACGTGATCCGAGCAGTAAGGCCGGGAGCTTACAAATTATCTCAACCAGATGGCACCATTCTAGAGAAAAGATGCTTAAGAGGTATTATCCCTTAGACAGACTTTGTCTCCAGGGTACTTTAGTCTGCAAAAAGTTTTGTAACACAGTCCCTTATAATATAAATCAACGCTACTTAGAATAAAGGAATTATAGTCTCATCACTTGGCATCTCTGCAAGATCTTTGTTTCATTTCAAATAAAAAGCCCTGACCCGCATTAGGTGTCATTTGAGAGTAAGCCCTAATCTGCGTTAGGCACCCTTGAGTAAGCCCTGACCCACGTTAGGTATTTTTATAAAGTAAACCCTAGCCTACGTCAGGCATCTCCATTATTTCTCCTAGTGTAATGCTTAGGAATGGATCTTCACCCGAGATATACATTACGCTAATTGAGCTTAAGCCCTAACCTACGTTAGGCCTCATTTGAGAGTAAGCCCTAATTCGTATCAAGCACCCTAGAGTAAGCCCTAGCCCATGTTAGGTATTTTTGTAAAGTAAGCCTTAATTGCATCAAACATCTCCATTATTTCTTTTAGTGTAATACCTAGGAATGGATCTTCATCTGAAATATACATTATGCCAGTTGAGCTTAAGCCCTGACCCGCATTAGGACTCATTTGAGAGTAAGCCCTAATTTGCGTCAGGAACCCTAAAGTAAGCCCTGGCCATGTTAGGCATTTTTATAAAGTAACCCCTAACCTGCATCAGGCATATCCATTATTGCTCCTAGTGTAATGCCTGAAAATAGATTTTTACTCGAGGTATACATTATGCTAGTAGAGCTTAAGCCCTAACCTGCATCAGGCATCTTCACAGAGTAAGTCTTGGCTCGTATTAAGCACCTTCGAAGAGTAAGTCTTGGATTATTTAGGTATTTTTATAAAATAAGCTCTAGCCTGCTTCAGGCATCTCCATTATTTCTCATGGTGTAATGTTTAGGAATAGATTTTCACCCAAGGTATACATTATGCTAGTCGAGCTTAAGCCCTAACTTACGTCAGACATCTTCGTAGAGTAAGCCCTCACCGACGTCAAGCACCTTCGGAGAGTAAGCTGTGGCTCACGTTAGGCATTCTCATAAAGTAAACCCGAGCCTACGTCAGGCATCTCAATTATTTCTCTTAGTGTAATGCCTAGAAATGAACTTTCACCTGAGGTATACATTACCTTAGTTGAGCTTAAACATTAACCCCTATCAGGTACCTTTACAGAGTAAACCCTGGCCCATGTCAGGTAGCTCTTTTGAGATTAAGCCTTGGCCTGCATTAGGCCTCTGTACTAGAGTGAGCTCTAATCCACGTCAGGTATCTCTACTTATGATGGGTGAGAAGCAACAGGGTGTGCCCCTAAATATATCCATCAGCTTCTCAAATGTTACGATTAGCTTTTGTCTGAAGATACCTAGTATTAGTTAAGCTCATATTCCAGATAGCCCCTACTGAGCCTGGTTTTGATCCTTAGACAGTCTATTATAGAACTGCTAGCACGCATCAAAGACTTAACCAATTTATCTAACATCAAAGCAACAAAATATTAGGAAGACTGTTGGATGTTATCAGGCATATAACCACCAGATTAATGTTACCAAATGTTAGGGCAGTTAAAGTCAAAGGGATAAAGAATGAGAATATAAGAAAAGAAATTAGTTTTTATTACTGATGTGTCATGAGTACAAACGTATCAGTATACACAAGCTTTGTATCAAAAATTCCTACAGTGTTACAAGTATGTTAGTTTACAAAGAATAATCTATGTATAAAAAATATACTAGTATACAAGCACATTGGCAGGCTACAGGTCTTTAAGGGGAAAGTTATGCTCATCAGAGGAGGATACCTCCACGAGCATGTCATCTGCTAAGGGGACAAGAGGGGTTCTTTCATTATTAGCGACTCGAGCCTGAGAGTCCCGTGTTTCTGCACTAGTAGCAACTACCTCTAAAAGCCTATCTCCTATGGTGGTGTCAGGACAACCTTTAGTCTTGGGTCTTTCTTCATTGGCAGCTGTGTTAGTAGCTTGGATGGAGGTGCCAAGAGAAACATTAGGAGCTTGGACTTGGGAGGTCCCCAGGACTTCACGACCTAGTTGGTCAAACAACCAACTCAGGTTCATTTTCGAATAAACTTGAAAGAAGAAGAAGCTGGTCAGGTCCACTCCTTCATCGTCCTTTGGTTATAGCGGGATTCTAGGTGGGCTGACACTTCCTCCATCTTCTTCTGTAATCTTTCCAAGGAAATCTGCACCTCAATCAACTATTTCTTCAGGGAGCTATTTTCTTGTGACATCCGACTATATTTATCATCTGCGTAGGTGACATCCACCATGGCCATCGATACGTGTTTTTATAGCCTAGTTTCCTCCATCTTGAGAGATCGATATAGGTCTTTTAACTTGTTGAGCTGGCCAGTGGCCCTCTACCTCGCCCTCTCTAGTTTTTTATTTTCAACTGAGAGGGCCTAGGCTTTAGTCTTAGCAGCCGAGAGTTTTGCTTCCAAAGTTTTCTTCTCCACTAACTACCGAGAATTATCTTCTTCAAAGGCTGAGATTTTGGCCAAAAGCTCTATTTTTTCCTTGCCTGCTTGTTCTTGAGCCGCTGTAATTCTTTCTTGGGACCTTTTCTCTAATTTTTTCATTGATCGGAAGGCTTGCTCCCAAATGGCTACTATGTTTAGTAGATCTTCTATGAACAGATCTAGTATAAAGGTATTCTGTTTAGAATAAATGACATGGTAGTTAGCACTATAAGTAAAATGATATTACCAAATTTTGTATAGTTTAAGCACAGAGAAAACTTACCCTGTGCACTCACAGGCTCATATAGTTAAGGGCCTCCTTGAGATTTATGCTTCCCATGTCCTCATCTTTTTTTGGGGAAATTACCTTCAGAGCTCAGTTGATCATAGGAAGGAAGTGCTCGAACTCCTTCCTTTTTTTCTCTGGGAGATCTTCTGGTAGAACCCTTTGATGTTTGAGGCATCCCCATCACCCTTCGATTTGTAGGTTATATGGGGGCAGGTGTTCTTACCTTCGCTTTACAGACTTTTTCGCCCTTGATCCCAAGGTTAGATCCTGCGTAGCTACCTTCTTTTGACCTAGCTGCTCATCTTGGCCTTGTCTTAGGGCCGTTTGTGTCCCTAAGCCCAAGGCCTGGGGGACTGACGTGCCCTCCTCATGGCCTAGGGTTCTCTTGCTTAGCTATCCTTTGGGGGGTGAAATATCAAATTTCTTATTCTTCCTCACCTCGATCTGATCTGGCTCCATGATGGGCAGAGACAATAATTTATCAACAACACTGTTAGGAATGTCAGGATGCTCCTTCCCCACGTTTGTGCAATCAAAAATTCTATTAATAAGCGTAACCACTAACAAATATCGATAATCAAGGGAACAAAACTTCACACACCTATTTCCTAGAAAGTCAAAAGAATGGAATCCTTGAAAGCCGCCACCCAGTCTCTGCTGACAATGAACCAACGATCCTTTCAGTCTTTGTTACAGGAGGGGTTCCCTTTCACTTTGGATTGGTACCCCTGATGTGCCTGTAAGTAGTACCACCCTGGATATTGATTGGGAATCTTCTCGAGGTTGTATAGATGCAAAATCTCATTCGGGGTGCATTAGCTTTCAACGTGAAGAGACCGCTTAGGAGCCTCGAGCTATGACGGTAAGCTGGTATGGAGGAATCCTGAGGGTCTTAAAAACCTTAATGAAGTATTGTTGGAGGGGCAGCTGGGCCCTTAGCAGTAGATGCTCTTCATTCAAAGCCATTTCTCCTGGCACAAGGTCACTCAAAATTTCTATTGCTTGTGGTACCCTGACTCGCACACTATTAGGAATCTGCAATGTCTACCTATAGGCAAAAAAGTCTGTCTCAGTGATAGTTGAGGGGTACCATTTTGGGACCCTAAACCTGAGCCTGCTTTAAGGTATTTATTTTATCGTCCCCGTTCTTCTGAGAGTGGATAAGAATGTTAGTAGACTTCATTCTTGCACGGGCCACGTCTATCAGAAACTCTTGATTAGCTATACTTCTCTCCCTTTTACATGAAATTACTAGAGACTATTAAAAACCATCAGAGACAGGAATCAACCTGAAGGTTCTATGGCCTAAATCAAGCTTGAAATGTAAGTTTTTCATTCAAAACCTTAGGCTTAAATCCATGAAATTCAAGAGGAATCAAGTGACAATACCTTAGGGCTTTTGATGCTCTCTTTGTGTGCTTTCTTTTGGTGATGAATATTAGACTCAAATAGCTTGAATCCTCTTCACTTTACACCATCCTCTTGCTCTTCACAAGCTTGGAAGAAATGGTAGAGAGAGAAGAATGGAAAATCTTAATTTTCCTTCCAAAAATAAATAAAAATGAAAATATTTATAATTTTCATTTTCTTTTCCATTTATTTTAATTGGTATTTATCTAATAA
>JAVXUL010031795.1:0-11396 GCA_035590515.1 Trichilia minutiflora
AATTTATTTTAATTCTAATTATATTTCTACATATTAATAGAATGATATAACTTACTATAAGTCATATTTGGGTAATCAAATATAGCTCTTAAATACATTAAACTATTTAACATATAAATTATTTATGTTTTTTGATCAAACATTATCTCCAAGTGTGCTAGTAATTTTGTGGGTATTATTTACTCTCTCAAATGACAAGAATAAGGAATCTTATTGATTGTGACCTTTTGGTTCACTTTGATGTTAATAGTGAGCCAAAAACGATCCTATCGATTTTATTTCGAACCTTTCGAGCACTTAACGATTATGGTTGACATCTAGTAATGTGCTATAGTTCCTAAACCACAATGAAGAAAACCTCTATTCAATCTTTATGATTGGTTATACATTCTGTGTTGATAGATTCCTTTCGTTTGTCTAATCCTTACTGAATTAAGGTTTATGGACATCAAAAACCCTAAATCCAATTTTTATTTTGGGTCAATGGTCAATAGGTTCTGAACTAGTTAACACGAATCACTTTCGTGTAACTTTAAATACTTTGGCTAAAGATTTTGATTTCAAATATTTTTCATTACTTGATTGGGAACTCAAAAATGGACCGAGTCAAAAAACCCTCAAAATCCTTAATATCAAGTCAATAGATTTTATTTTGATTATCTGTTATTTTTTAATACAAATAATATCTTATAAAATCGACTTATTATACAAGACGTGATTAGTCTCATATGTATACACCATATGAATCACATATATGATAACTCCAAGATAGTTTTTGATGATTATATGATGGGGAGATTGATACTCTAAATAAATCAATTTCTCATATTTTTATAATGAGATTGATGGCATATTAATTTTTTAACTTGCTTTTGGTTTTTGATGATGCCAAAATTAATAACAAGTGAAAACTATACATATATATGTGATTATTTTAATTTTATAATATATGTGTTGATTTTAATGATATATGGACAAATACATTTTTACTTGGTCTTTGGAAAGACTTGTACGTTCTTACAGGTGAGAAAAATAATGTCAAAGCATCAAGAAAGCTCACCAAGGCACAAACATATCGATACGTTGCTTAAATATATTGACACGTTTAAGCTACAGTGTAAAAACAGAGCCTGAGTTTCGAAATCTTGCTTCAAATATATCGATACCTTCCTTTTTCCAGCAAACGTATCGGAACCCCAGCTACATATATCGATACCCTGGAGACGTAGATGTGGTCACTCATATAAAAATGTATCAGAACCCTAAAAATTTCCTAGAACGTATCGATACACTTAGATGGGTCTTCAAACGTATCGATACCCTGAGGCTTGGATTAAGCACCTTCATGATGAACATCATCATTTTCACGTCAAATTATTTTGATACATTGGATAACGTATCAGCACTTTCAAGCTAAACAACTCAAATGTATCGATATCCTGAGATAGGTATCGATACCTTTAGAAAAATCAAGTCTGTAACGGCTAGTTCAGAGACATTCAATGCTGTCATTAATGTTAATAAAAAGAGCCATTGAGAGAAATTAATTGTAGATATATAATCAATAAATTTTGAAGACAAGTAGTTGTTGAAGTGTATTAAGAAAAAAATTCATCATAGCAAGAAAACATTCATCTGCAACATTCTTTTATTCTCTCTGATTCATTCTCTGTATTTTAATTTCTAGTGAGAGAAATTATACTGATTGCTTACCTACTCTTTTAAAGAATTGCTATAATTAATTCTTATGAATTAATTTTGGGTTTCTTTTCACCCGTGATAAGAAGAACTATTGTATTGGGTTACATTTCACCCGTTTAAAAGAAAGTCATTTTGTGGTTGCCCTTCACCCGTGGAAGAAGGAGTTGTCTTGGGTTTCACTTGGCCCGTATAAACAAAGAGTTAGTGATCCTTGGTGTGAGTAGATTCAACTAAGAAGAGTGGATGTAGACGGATTGTCGAACCACTATAAAAATTGAGCGTTGCATCTCTGTATTTTTATTTTCTTGCTTTTTATTCATTGCACGAGTATTTTAGTTTTTAACTTTAAAATTTTTAATCTCCAATTCACCCCTCTCTTGGAGTTTGCCAACTAGGACTTTAATTGGTATTAGAGCCACACTCACGCATATAGGATTAAATACATGTGAGGAGTAGATCACTATGGCCATATCTTCTAACATCCCTTCACATATGATAGAGAGTCAGTCCACAAACAGACATCCATTTTTTAATGGATCTGATTACGCGTACTGGAAGAAACGTATGCAGATATACCTTAGTACTTTAGACTTTGATATTCTCACTATAATATAGGATGGATATAGTCTTCCTATGACCTTAGATAAAGACATTAGAGAGAGAAAGTTGAAACCTAAAAGAGATTGGACTCCAGTTGAGAAAATTTTATTTTAACTAAATAGAAAGGCCGTGAATGTTTTGTACTGTGCCTTAGATAGGTCTGAGTACAATCGTGTGTCCGCTATGACACAGCCAAAGCAATATGGGATATGCTTGAGGTAATACACGAGGGAACCAGTAGAGTCAAAGGCTCTAAAATAAGCATATTGGTTTATGACTATGAGCTTTTCAACATAAAACCACATGAGTCCATCAAAGACATGTACACATGCTTTAATGATGTTTTAAATGAATTGAAAGTTCTTGATAGGACACACTCCAATGTAGATATAGTAACAAAGATACTGAGAAATTTGCCAAAAATTTAGGAAGTAAAGGTGACAGCCATTAGAGAAGCTTACGACCTCAGTAAGTTCCCACTTGAAGAGTTACTGGGATCATTGATGACATACGAGCTGGAAACTAGTAGAAGAGAGAAAGATGACAGAGAAAATGGGAAAAAGAACATTGCTTTCAAGAGTTTCAGAAATGAAGAAGATGATGAGGGCACAGAAACTACATCAGAAGATGATGAGTTTTACTGATGGCAAGTAGAATGAAGAAAATATTCAGAAGAGACAAATTCGGCAGGAAGAATTGGAAAAGAAAAGATTTTTAAAAAGAGGAGAAACCAGAAAAATTCAGAAAGAATAAAGATAAGGAAAAAAAAAGGAGATTATATGCTATGAATGCAAGAAGCCTGGACATACTAGACCAGAATGTCCTAACAGAAAAGGCAAAAAGGACTAGAAAAAGAAGAAAGCAATGAAAGTTACATGAGATGATTCTTCCAGTGAAGAAAGCTCTTCAGCCTCTGATCATAAACAAGCAAAGTTCTGCCTTATAACAAAGGTAGATGATGAGGTACAATCCAAATCATCCTCTGAATATTATGATTCATACTCTAACAGTGGAAATAATTTGATGCATGATAAGTTGCTTGATTTATATGAAATATTAAAATCTGATTTTGAGAAATTATGTGTTAAGTATAAAGAAAACTAGAAGAGAGTTTTAGATTTAAGCAAGGAGAATAATGTATTAAATTCTAGAAAAATCGTATGCAAATGTGAATCTGAAATGAATGCATTAAAAGTCAAGAATAAAGAACTAATTGATGAAATCTGTAAGTTACGAGGAATATTGACTAAATTTACCTTAGGAAGAAATGCTTTAGACAAAATTCTTGGTAGTCAAAGATTGATTTTTGACAAGGCTAGAATAAGATACAAATCTGGTATTAAACAAAAATCTCTTTTAAACTATTTTGTTAAAGCATCCAGCCAAGTCAACTCTTTTATTTTATGTGATTATTATTATAGGAGAGGACATTACATCAACAAATGTTCCATTAGGAACAAAACCTATAAGGGTCCAAAATTAATTTGGATTCCTAAGGGTTCTAAGGTTGATAAAGTTGCACCAAAACCTAGGACTAACATTTATGGACCTAAAGTTAAATGGGTACTAAAGTAAATGATTATTATTCCTATATGAGCAAAAACAGAAAAACTTAGATAAGGAAGTCAAGTGGTTTCTTGACAGTGGGTGCTTAAGACACATGACAGGCAATAAGAAGCTTTTTATGCATCTCTCAAAGAAGAAAGGCGAGGATGTAATCTTCAAAGATAGCAGCAAAGGCAAAGTCATTGGGATTATCACTATTAAGGTAAATAACATCATAATCTCTGATGTGTTGCTAGTTGATGGTCTAAAATATAATTTACTTAGTATATATCAACTATATGACATAGGTTATAATATAAGATTCTTAAAAGATGCATGCGATGTTTTTAATGATACTAGTAAAAAGATTTTGCATGCTTTTAGGACAGGAGATGTCTATGTGATTGAGCTAAATAAATTGGATATTGAATCTTCTGTATGCTTACAAATGATGTATGATAATTCTTGGTTATGGCATAGAATATTAGGGTATTGTAGCATGGACCTCATTAGAAAATTATCAAAGTATGACATGTTAGAGGACCTCCCTAGTCTTAAGTTTTCCAAGGATAAGACATGTGGATCATGTCAAAGAGGCAAACAAATGAGAAGTTCTTTTAAACCCAAGAATTCCATTTCCACTTTCAAACCCCTTGAGCTCATTTATATAGATCTTTTTCGATCCAAATTGAGTTGCATCACTTGGAGGAAAACACTATATATATGTCATTATAGATGAATTTTTAGGTTCACTTGGGTGCTCTTTTTGGAGAACAAGAGTGATACATTTGATGCATTTAGAAAATTTTCTAAGAGAATTCAAAATGAACTTGGTTATCATCTAGTGAAGATTAGGAGTGATAAAGGTGGTGAGTTTGTTAATCATGGATTTGAGTCTTATTGTGATGAATTTGGGATAACTCACAATATTTTTGCACCTGGAACACCACAACAAAATAGGGTAGCTCAGAGGAAAAACAGAACCTTACAAAAGATGGGTAGAACCATGCTCAATGAATATGAGCTGCCTTAATACTTTTGGGCTAAGGCTATTAGTACAGCTTATCATATTTTCAATAGAGTGTTGATTAGGAAACTCCTAAATAAAACACCTTATGAGTTGGTGTATCAAAGAAAACCAAAAATCAAACACTTTAGAATCTTTGGATGCACATATTATATATTAAACACTAAAGACAATATTGGAAAATTTGAGCCTAAGTCAGATATGAGAATTTTTCTGGGGTATTCATCTAAAAGAAAAGCATATAGATTCTATAATAAGAGAATTTAGGTTGTTGAAGAATCTATGCATGTTACATTTGATGAGTTAGAACCTGAGATGTTGAAAATGCTTTCTAAAGAGAAAAATGATGAGATAGTTGTGACTGAAGAGTTGAATGATTTGAGATTAAGTGAGACCCAAATGATAATCATGAAGAACATTTAGGGTCTCATTCTAGGGAACTTCCAAAGGCTTGGAAGTATGCATCTCATCACCTTAGAGAGTTGATCATTAGTAATCCCTCTCAAGGAATAAAAACTAGAAGAGCATATAGAGAAGTTCCTTAAAATCTTGAGAAAATGCAAAACCTTGCTTTTGTGTCTCATTTAGAGCAAAACAAGGTTGATGAAGTATTAATGGACGAGGAGTGGATCATGACTATGCAAGAGAAATTAAATCAGTTTCAAAGGAACCATGTTTGAGACTTAGTTCCAAGACCTCATAATCATTCCATCATAGGCACCAAGTGGGTGTTTAGAAATAAGTTAGATGAACATGGAAACATTGTTAGAAATAAAGCTAGGCTTGTTGCTCAAGGCTATAGCCAAGAGGAAGGGATAGACTATGATGAGACTTATGCTCTCGTGATTAGAAAAGAAGCTATTCGAATCCTCTTAACATTTGCTTGTTTTAAAAACTTTAAACTTTTCAAATGGATGTGAAAAGTGCTTTTCTAAATGGTTTTCTCAATAAAGAAGTTTATGTTGAACAACCTCCCGATTTTGAAAACAAAAAAATTTCAAATCATGTTTACAAATTAACTAAAGCTCTCTACGGTTTGAAACAAGCTTTTAGAGCTTGGTATGAGGGACTTAGTAAATTTTTATTGAAAAATAATTTTGACAGGGGGAGTGTTGATATAACTCTTTTTATTAAAATAAAAGATCATGACATACTCATTATGTAAGTGTATGTTGATGATATTATTTTTGGTAGCACTAATGATTTACTATACGAATATTTTTCAAAATTAATCAGAAATGAATTTGAAATGAGTATAATGAGAGAATTGAATTTATTTTTGGGTTTACAAATTAAATAAATTTTAGATGATTTTTACATCTCCCAATCAAAATATGTAAAGGATTTTTTGAGGAAATTCGAACTTTTAGATGGTAAACACGTGGACACACCTATGAGTTCATCCACCTCTTTGGACAAAGATGAACAAGATAAAGGTGTTGACCCTAAGCTTTACAGGGCATGATAGGATCATTATTATATCTTACTGCATCTAGACTCGACATTTCATATAGTGTGTGTGTATGTGCACGATTTTAGTCGAACCCCAAAGAATCTCATTTAAGTGCTATGAAATAGATTTTTCGATACCTTAGAGGCATACCTAACTTAGAATTGTTTTATCCTAAGGATGGTTTATTTGATCCAAAAGGTTTTTCGGATGCAGATTTTGAAGGTTGCAAAGTTGATAGAAGAAGCGCAAGTAGAGCTTGTCATTTTTTAGGGAATGCATTAATCACATGGGTGAGTAAAAAGCAAAATTCTGTTGCTTTATCTATCATCGAGGCCGAGCATATATCCGTGAGTAGTTGTTGCTCACAACTCTTATGGATCAAACATCAATTGATGGACTATGGCATGGATGTAGATAGAATTCTTATAATGTGTCATAACACGAGTGCCATAACCTTACTAAGAATCCAATACATCATTCCTGCACTAAGCATATTGAGATACGACATCATTTTATCCGAGATCATGTACAAAAGAATGATGTTTGCATTGAGTATGTTTGTACTGAAAATCAACTAGCAGATATTTTTACAAAACCTTTAGACAAATCTCGATTCTGCTATTTGAGAAACAATCTTGGAATGATGAATGTTGATTAAACGTGTTTTTGATTGCCTTCTTTAGTTTGTTTTGCCTTTATATCGATATACTTTTTGTTTAATGAATTTATGTATGGATACTGAGTAGTCTCTATATGTTTTTTGCTTGAAAATCTATCATTGTATCTATACCCCAAGCATTGTATGGACACGTTTCAATCAATGTATCAAAACGCTTGAAACGTGCTAGAACACTGGACGAATGTATCGATACCTTTCCAAAAGATATCAACACTTTCGAGACGGAGATGCTGGTTTTTACAACTCAACATATTGATATGTTCATGTGTTCCCTAAATGTATCGATACCTTCATGACGTACTTAGGACAAAAATGTCAAAATGTATCGATACCTTTTAAAACGTATCAACACGTTTGCCTGACTAAAACCCAAAACTACGTCGTTTTGAGCTTAGGAAACAACCTTTGACATTCATAACCACCAAAAACCCTTCTCCTTCCCAACTTTCTTTAAATTCAAATCTCTCTCTCTCTTTCTCTACAAACATCAGAAACTGTCATTTTTAACTCCCATTCTCTCAACCATTCCCTTCGAAAATCAAAAATCGTTCTCTCTCTCTCTCTCTAAACATTAAAAACCATTATTTTTAACTCCTATTCTCTCAATCATTCCCTTCAAAAATCAAAAATCGTCATCTCTGTCTCTCTATCTCTAAACATTAGAAATCGTTATTTTTAACTCCCATTCTCTCAACCGTTCCCTTCAAAAATCAAAAATTGTCATCTCTCTCTCTTTCAATAGCTCATCGTATGAAGGTTCCTGCACCATCTGATTGGAGGAAATAAAAAGCGACAGAATCTTCCTCCTTCGTAATTCCAAACAAACCAAACCTATGGGGCTTCACGTCTCAGGAGCAGCAAGAGAAGTTTTTGACTCATTTCGCTCATAGAACTGTAACTCCTGGTCCGATAATCGATTTCAAACTCCTAAATAAGATGCATTTTCCTTATTTAGCTCAGATTACTCGATTCGGTTGGTTACCTTTTCTAAGTATCAAGGGGGAGTTCTATTCATAATTAGTAAGATTGTTCTATTCAAATCTTAACATTAAAGACCCAACCACTGGTAGAAATATGGTGACAAAGTTTAGGACTTGGGTGAGAGGTGTTGAGTTTACTGTAGATGAGGAGATTTTGGCAGAGCAGTTCAGGATGATTCCCGGGGGAGAACATTATTATCCATCGACCTTTAACCTTCTTGAGGCTTGTAGGATTATTTTTTGAAACTCAGATCTATAGACCATAGAGAACAAACCCTCCAAGCTTCATTCAGATGAACGAATCTTGCATTTGATTGTTGCTCACAACTTGAATATCTGTTTGGATAAATTTGCGGAGATGTCGGTAGAGCACATGTGATGGATGGAGCGGATTATGATCCATCATTGATCAAACCTTGCTTACTGGATGATTACAAGCATTGTTTGGGGTGCATCTTAGTGATACAACCTGGATTATGGGTATCCGATCTCAGAGTTAATCAGAAAGATGGCCCCAGACACATTAGTTAGTGTGGATAGTAAGACTCCACCTCCTTCGAGTATGTTGAGCGAGACTACTCTTCGAAAGATGCACTATAAGCAGCAGGCTCCTGGTGTATGGTTTTTAAAGCATACTGGTGGTCCCTCCATCAGAGAGGGTGATGCTGTTAAGACAGAGGATGCTCTGTTTGACCTTCCATCTGGTTCAAGACTAGAGCAGCAGTAGCAAAATATGAGTAGTCCTCCTCCAAGTAAGCCTACACCTCCTTCTGTTCCTCCTCCAGTAGAGCAGACTGAGACTCAGGATATAACAGGTTTTCCTCCGCCTGTTACAGAGATAGCTTTAGTAGCATCTTCTCCTACACATTCGAGTAGTTTAGTTCCGTTAGGTCTTCCTGCTCTGACTTTAGAGTACAAAATTGAGCAGATTCTAGATAGTTTTTTTAGCCTTGAGTCGATCACAATGATTGCGGTGCAGAAGCTAGATACTCGTATGAATGAGGTATTTCAACTGATGTATGTGCTTGGGAAAATGGTGGAGAAATAGCGAGATAATTCGACGATTCAGTTCACCGATATGCAGATGAAGATGGATGAAGTCAAGGAGAGGATTCTTCATGAGATAGGTCGGCGAGGACCCTCTATAGGAGCATTTCCAGGATCCTTTTCAGGATATCGACCTCTTTCCTCCGATCGTCAGCCACCTCCTCACTCTCACTTTTGACCTTTTCATCTAGAGCCACCACCTACTCGACCACCATTCGAGACAGGATCTTCATCGCGTTCAGCTATAGTTGATTCATCCAGCTCCTCTTTAGACGATAACGATCTTGAGCTCGCGGATGTCAAGAGACATTTTGAAGAAGTTCTTACCCATTGATTTATTCTATCGGATGATTATTTTTTTGATTAATTATTTTTGGATGATTATTTTTTTGATGCTTACTTATTCTCGGATGATAATTTGTTTTGATGATTATTTTATTTGATTGTTAGTTCTTGTTTATTTGTTATTGCACTTACTACTTTATATATGCCATAATTGATTCATGATGGTTGCCTCATGTTGAGTGTTTGTTATTTTGTACTTATTAATTTTTTGATATATATATTTCGTGTTTGTTGAGTGTTTGACCCTTCTTTGCATGTTGACAAAAAGGGGGAGAACGAACTTTATATATATATTTTGTCATCATCAAAAAAGGGGAAGATTGGTGGCACCAAAATGATTTTTGATGATAATATAAAGTTTGGAGATTGATGGCATATTTGTTTTTGATAATGGATCTTATATGTTCTTGGTTTTTAATGATACCAAAATTTATAACAAAATTGATTTATGCATGTGAGTGATGATTACAAATTTTACAAAGAACAAATATAATTCACTTGGTTTTGGAAAGGCGAAATACGTTTTACAGGTGAGAAATGAAGTCAAAGTGTCAAGAAAGCTCACCCAAGCTTAAATGTATCGATACGTTACTCAAATATATAGACACGTTTTAGTTACAGTGCTGATCTTAAGCCCGAGTATCGGAACCATACTTCAAACGTATTGATACCTACACTCTGCACAGTAAACGTATCGATACCCCTGTTAAATGTATCGATACGATTGAAGTAAAGAGGTGCTCATTCACGCAGAAAAATTTTGATACCCTGACATTCCACTCAAATGTATTGATACCTTGGATAAATGTATCTATACACTTGGAAGGATTTTCAAACATATCGATACCCTGAAGCCTGCATCAATACGTTCATGATAAACATCATTATTTTTACATGAAAATGTATTGATACCATAGTCAACGTACTGATACCTTCAAGGCCTGTAACTCAAACATATCAATACCTTGGAGAATGTATCGATACCTTCACGAAAATCAGGACTATAACGGCTAGTTCAGAAGCATTTATTATAGCCATTAATGAGCTTAATAGAGTCGTTGGAAGAAATTCATCGCAGATATAAATTCAACAAAGTTTGAAGAAGTTAAGGTTGTTGAAGAGCATTAAACATACTATCATCAAAGAAAGAAAAATATTCTTCTATAACTCTTTTTATTCTCTCTGTAAAATTCTCTGCATTGATTCTAGTGAGAGAAAGTTTATGCATATTAAAACATATACTCTTTTAGAGAGCTTGTAATCCTTTCTTTTTGATTATTTCAGACATAAAATTAGGTTTCTCTTCACCCATAGAAAGAACGATTTGTATTGGATTTCACTTTACCCGATATAAAAGAAAGTTATAATTGTGGTTTTCCTTCACCCGTTCAAAGAAGGAGTTGTATTTTGGATTTCTCTTGACCTATAAAATCAAGGATGTAGTGATCCTCGGTGTGAGTGAAATCAACCGAGAAGAGTGGACGTAGACTTGTAGTCAAACAACTATAAAATCGTGTCTTGCATTTTTGATTTACTCTCTCTCTGCATTCATTACACGTTAACTTTAAATTTTTTAAAATTATAAAATTCTAATTCATCCCCCTCTTGGATTTTATCATCTGGGACTTCAATTGGTATCAGAGCCTAACTCACTTCATATAAGATTAAATATCTGTGACTAGTAGATTTCATGGTATCTTCATCAAACATTTTATCTCACATAGTAGAGGGTCAGTCCACAAACAAACCTTCTTTCTTCAATGGGTCTGATTACGTATATTGGATGAAGCTGGTCGAGAATTTCTATAAGTGCACAGAGTCGATCATAGTAATAAAACTTGGAAGTATTCCAAGGTATCAAATCCAAGGGAACAACTAACTAATTATATACCAAGAACTTGAGTTTAAAGAATATCCGAATAAAATAAATGCAGACAATATAAATTTAACAAAATAATAATGATTTACTAAAAAACAATAGATGTAAACGTTAGGATATCCAGGTTCACCTCTTAAGAA
>JAVXUL010031825.1:0-11394 GCA_035590515.1 Trichilia minutiflora
CATCCTTTACATTAAAGAATAAAATTGACTTCCGATCAACTAATCGGATCAATTTATTAAAAAATATCATTAACTAACTTAATGATATTCATTTTATCCATAACCATCTATTGGTTCTAGTGTGTGACCACTTGGGTTCATCGTAAACTAGATATAAGTAAATACGAACCCTTTTGTATCACTTTGGTACAACACAGTATAATCAAAGTTCTCAATGATCATGAGTGACCTCTAACAAGATATCACGATCCCTAGAACACAGAGAATGTAATTTTGAATAAACTTATATAGTCATAATTGCATGTAGTAAAGTCCCTCTGCTATCGACTCCCGATCGAGTGGAGGTCATGGAATCGTCAAGCTTCTAACTCTATAATAGGATCAGAATCTCAATCATAAATAAAATCCACATATTCAAAAACTCATTTTTGAAATTTGTGTACTTTGGCCAGAGATTTAACTCCCGTACATGACAATTCTGTCTAGGATCTCAAGCTCAAGCATTTAAGCCTGCAGATTCCATATTGATCATTACTTGCTCTCATATAATAAGAATACATTACCATCAAGCTTCTTTCACTAGGCATGGCTAGCCCAATACGATATACACAAGTGAATGATATGTCTTACTGTAGATTACAACCATAATATTTTAGGTCTAAAGACTAATAGTACACTAGTACAGCTGTGTGATAAATCATTGATTGTAGATATTTACCCATGTGATTTATCACGCTTGGTCATGTTCAGCATCACATTCTCAAACGTAATACCCATGTTTATGCTCTTGTGACATGAGACTCGTTACCTAACTATTAGCATCAAATACTAATCAGTGGCAGTAACAAAACATGCTGATCATATAATGTCATTAGACATTACCTAGATCAAGAATGAATCCGAATGTATTTAAATCATAAACTCTGTATCATATATACAACTCTTTGTATATAGACTTTTGACACATAATACATCACAGGAATATATCTTAGATTAATTATCAAATAAAATAAATAGCAACTAAACAAATTGCAAGATAGTAAAAGAAATGTTATTTTATTCATCATAAATATTTTTACAAAAAGATAATAACCTTGAACCCTGTGACATGATTGGTTCTAGGACATCTTTCCAACAGTGATCCTAGTTGAAGTCAACATTCTAACTTCCTGTGTGTAAGACCATAATGAAGAAAGGAATAAAGCCAGCCAATGACTAAACCTGAATCTTTTAGAGGAAGCACGAAACAAAGCTGCAGTCAGGGCAACTACTCATCAACAAAAAGTGGCTCGATACTATAATCAAAAAGTCAAATGTCGAACCTTTCAGAGAGGAGACTCAATTCTCAGACGAGTAACTCTTAACATCAAACTTCCTGGTAAAAGACTGTTTGAAGCCAATTGGGAAGGGACGTATGAAGTCACTGAGGTTTTCGGACCCGGAGTCTATAAGTTGAAAATCCCAGGAGGAGTACAAGTTTGAAAACCCTGGAATGCTGAGAAGTTAAAGTTATACTATCCCTGATTTAAACCTATGGCTTGACCCTCTAATCCAGCACTTGGCGTCGCACATATTTGACTTCTAAAGATATTAGCCCTTATCATTCTCAAAAGCACTCCTTCAGCATTCATGTTCGATGTCCTTAGCTGACAAATATTCCTCTTTTTATGAGACTACATCGTCTCCCATCCAAAGGCCACATGTTGGTATAGGACTATGTCGTCTCTAATCTGAGATCACATATTGGTATGAGACTACGTTGTCTCCCATCTGAAGGCCACATATTGGTATGGGACCACGTTGTCCCTAATCTAAGATAGCATATTGGTATGAGACCACATCATCTCCCATCTGAAAGGCACATGCTGGTATGGGACCACATTGTCCCTGATCTATAATCATTGATAAGTATGGTCTGATCTGTATTGTTTTCATTCTTAGAGTCAGATCGATGATTAGTTAAGTCCATTAATTCTTATCCATTATAAAGATAACTTATGTTTATAATTAATGAGAGCAATGATATTTGTTTTGGCAATTCTATCTATGCATTTCATATTTGCTTGCCATTTCAGTTATCTGTTACAATGTTATCCAAGTTGATCCTTATACTTAATGAAAAATTTTCTAAGTGTTTTATCTTAATTAACTATTAAGTGTTTAAGAAAATATTCACTAAGTGACACGTTTGAATAATTTCTATTACCAAACTCGTTTATATAAGTGCAACCAGGTGTTATCTCAGAAGACACTTATTTGGGCACAAGTAAAGGAAGTACAAGAACAAAAATTCAAATAAAACTTCTCTATTGAAGAATATATGTTTCTTTACAAAAAGAAAAAGAAAGAAAAATTACAAAGACAGAGCCTAAGTCTCTACATGAGTGGTTTCTTCTTGGTTCCCAGAGACTTAGGTCTCTACTCATATGGAAGTTCTACGGGTGGATTAACAGGAGGCTCGTTCTATGTGGTTGGGGGATTGATGATGGTGGTCTCGATAACTGGATTAGAAGTGGGAGCATCTTTTTTCGTGTCAGTAGCAGCCTCTTCAAAATCTGGTATTTCTCTCTCAAGGACCTCGTATAAGCATACGAGTTCAAGGTGAGGGTACTGAACCTTAAAAGTTTGACAAGTCAAATAAATTATCTCGTCCATTTTGGCCTCACCAGCGGCCTTGACAGCTGCTCTAGCGTCCTGAGCTCTTTTTATCTCCTCAACTGCCCTTTATCTCACTAATTCCAGCTCAGATGTCTTTTTTGACAAATGAGACCTAAGGTTGGCATTCTCCATGAAGAGGCTGGTTTGCTCAGATTTTGAGGTGGCTACTTGAATTTTTAGTTCTTCCTTCTCTTTAGTCCAAGCCAGCTCCTTCTCCTCAAATTTTATTCTTTCAGTGGCTATAGTAAACTATACAGTTTCAAGTGACTTTATAGCCCAGGCATTTTCCTTCTCCAATTTTTGCATTTTCCCCGTGTCATCTTTCCTTGCCTCCCATTGAAGTTTCATTTATTGTACCACTTGCATCAAAACAAGTTGTCAGTATATTGCAAAAAAGAGACCTTCAAGAGTTAAAGTAAATCACTTACCCGTAATCCCCATCTGTACATAAATTCTACAGCCTCTTCATCTTTTTAAGACTCCAATTTCTAGGAAACACCCAAAGAGATATACTTTCCTAGATCGCTCATTAGCCCTGTTAAATGAGCATAATACTTCTTTTTCTTATTTGGTATGTCATTAGGTCAGAGCTTGGGGAAATCCTCAGATCGAAAAAGATTATCCCAAGATGTAGGTTTTGAGGTAATAAGCATCCCTGTTCTTCTTTTCTTGGGTTTTATCCCAATCGAAGTAGGTTTAATTACCACCTTTTTTCCCTTGTCCTTTGTCTGAGGTAGGGGACAGGTCTCGGTCTCTGTATCCGAGATGATCTCCAGGTCTTACCTCCTTTTGAGGATGAGGCCTTCTATCCTTACTACCTGTTTTCCCTTCCCCTTATCCTAAGGAGGATTGGCAGAGGCCTCGGCTTGTTTTCTTTTTCCCGTCAATTGGCCTAAGGAAGCAAAGGGATTTCCAAAAGGTTTTTTAAAAGCCATTGATCTTACAATAAGAACAAGGAAGTAGTCAGCCATGCATACATGTATATATCACTGAATTACACAAGGTAAAGAAAAAATGGACAATTACTCTGGGCATAATTCATCTTCTAAAGATTTACAAACTCCTTACTTGGAGCCTATTTGACTAAACCTGATGTGAATAGGTTCATGTCAGAGAGCAAAGTTTTTTGGTTGTACAATTGAGACCTCGCTATTCTAATAATCTCCAAGCTATAAGGGTTCAATTCTCTCTCTCTGATCCACACTAAAGCATCACCAAAGGTTCTCGGGATGGGAGTTTCTGATTTTGAGTTTCAGTTATCGCCTACGAAGAACCATTTGTTCTTCCAGTCTTTATTACAAGTGGAGTTTCCTTTGATTGAGTTTGATTTCTGAGGCCTTGCCTGAAGGTAATACTACCCAAGATTCTTCTCGAGGTTCCTCTTGAGAACAAATAAATATTCTATTTCTTCTAAGGAGGGTGAGGAATCAGATATTTGGTTCTACAGTACGTATAGACCTAATAATGTTCTCTAGCCATTCAAGTTGAGCTGGTAGGGTGTTATCCTAAACAGGACAAATATCTTAGAAAAAAAACCCTGTAAAGGTAATCTAACCTCTAAGTAGAACAACTCTTAATTGGTTCAATTTTACCCTCATGAGGGCTACTGGGTTTTTCACTAACTTCAAGGGCTTGGAGATAAACATCCTTAGGTATTCCAAAATAGGATGTATAGGCTTCCAGGTCAACTTCTAACATTGTGAACATGAACCAGTCATGTTCATATAGGGACCTGAGCTCTGAAATCGACGATGGGCTAGCCACCAATGCCAAATCTTTTTCTGAGTTATCTCCCCCGGTGCAGCCTCGGGTGTAGAAGAAGAAGAGCTAGAAATAGAAACCATTTTTGCCCAGAAAATATAGAGAAATAATTAATGAGGCTGCTGTGGGATCATCAACATCTCAAAGGTACTATCTGTGATCACTACGACTTGATACTCAAAATTAAAAACAGGCTAAGATTTATTTCTTCCCTATAATCGTTTCTTATCTGAAATAATTCTCCTACTCATCTACGATTCTTAAATATTATTTATTTCTAACAGTCACATAAACATTCTATTTTTCCACCTTACACTACCATAAAAGTGCAGGAATATTACAGAGTAAAGATAAATAAAAAGGTTTTAATGCTGAAATTCACTAAATATTGTGAGGAGAAAATCAAGGATGAAGCTCGAAGGGAGGATGATTAAAAATTAAATGGCAAGGATTGCTGAGGAATTTTGAGACGATTCTTCGTTGCAGGAAAAAAAGAAGAAAAGAAAATTAAGAGAAAAAGTTGTATTTATAGAGAGGTCAGTGGAAGACGTGTAAGTGGAAAAACCCTAATCACAAACCAAATCTAATAGACAGGGGTTTACCACATCACTAAGTCCATAAAGTGCAAAGGGTTACATCTTTTCAAATTTAAAATCAATAGGGCCCACTTAGTCAGACGGATTGATAGGATTCCCGTAAATTCGATCTTTCAGTCGGGGTTTCTAATAGGGATTTGCCACATGCAATGACGGTTACATCTTCCAGAGTAATTTCAAAAGGGGATGACATATGAAGAGGTGCATTTAATGTGACAGTTATGCAGCAAATTCTTTAAGTTTTGAATTAAAAACTTCTTTTAATTAAAAACTAGGGGGCTTTAGATTGGGTAATTTACGGAGAATTCAGTCCAAAGGCCTAGGCCCATTAGTTCGAAGGCACTTATTTCTCGAAGATCAGATTATAGTGACATCATCATCCACGACCTGGGTTCTCTCGATCAGTCTAAGAGCTTAGGCCCATCATTCAAAGAGGTTCATTCGAGACCTGGTACTTCTCGGATAATCTAAAGATCCATACATACTAGTATCCGGGACTTGGGACCTCTCAACACATCATTGTTTGAAACTTTAGATGTCCCAATATAGACTGTTTGACCCCATCAATCTTCCAAAACATTCACTTATACATGTGGACAAGTACGATCCTTATGACATCCACATCTCGTGATTCCCATAATAAACTTTTAGGGAAAACCAATAAGGGAGTGACACGTATATACGGTTATACGTGCAAATAATTAAAAGTTGACAGATTTTGAAAATAAAGGAGAGGTTCGTTTACTTTACTGGTAATGAATATTCTGATTTTGACACACAAAAAACACACACAGACTCAGACTCTCTCTCTCTCTCTTTTGATTCTCTCAACTTACACACACAAGGATCCTCGCCTAATAGTTGTTAGATTATCTCTTCAAAAATACCTATAACCTATTGATTGCATTGAAAAATTTGAATCTAATATTTAATTAAAGAGATTTATTATTTGGGTCTCATTTAAATCATTATGTATTTAATATAGTTTAGTAATGGAATATTAAATTCTAACCATTTTAGATATTAATCCACTACTATTTTATTTAATTAAACAAATTTAATAAATTAACAATTTAATTGATTATAAAGGTATTTAATTGGTGCATTATCAATTAATTAATTTAATTATTTTCATTAGAATTTTTTTAATTCTAGATTAATTAAAATTAAATAGAATCATAATTCATTTAAATTTTAGTTTGGAGTAATTATTTTTGTTTAATTGGAGTAAGTCCAAACTTGAAAATATTAATTCTTTTAATTAAAATTTTGGAGTCAGAAAATTAATCAAATTAACATTTTATGAGAATCGTGATTAATAAATTAATAATAACAATTAGTAATAATTTATTAATATTTTATTTGCACATTTCAAAAACCTTATTTTAGTGTTTTCGGGGCAAATTCTGAAATTATCCCTCATCAAAACCAATTTTGGTTGGTGTGTTTGTATTTTAACTCTAGTACATAATTCGATACATGAGGATCAAAATCACTTAACAATCAGAGTGTAACCCAGAATGTGTTGGTGCGTTGAAACCATTTCAATTACACATCATTGCACATTCCGATTTTAGTAGTAGAAATAATTACGCAACTATTATAATACATTCTAAATGTATCTCTAACATGCTTGAACACATATATCAAACATATTCAATAAAATTCATGTTAACACGTATTAATCATTATTAATATTATATTAATATATATATTTGCATTAAATTACAAGACATATTTTCTTGATTTTTTAACCTAGACATGCATATAATCATATTCAAGCATGTTTTCAACAAATTGAAAATTATGGTAACACATTATAATCATCATTATTAACATGTATTATATCCATATATTCATAACCAAATATTTTTCAACATATTGAAAAATCATGTTAACATATAATAATTATTATTATCAACATGACATGTTGCCATATATTTATACATATAAATCATTCTATATCATATTCAACACATTGAAATATTATATTAACCAACTAAAATCACAATTCGCATACTTATGAACATATCATCAACATACAACATATATATGTGTATAAAACTTGCCATATTAAGGTTAATAGCTCTGATACTACTTTGAAAGAGTTTTTCCACCTAGAGAAACTATCAAAATGTACTCAAGGATCAAAATTAAGTATATGACAATTTTAAAATTTTAGCAAGTATACGATAAACACACATATATGTATTAATTTGTAAATCAAATGGTATAACAATTATACCTCACTATAGTTATATGCGAAAAGTACACCGTCTCCAGTTGCCTCCAAACGTATCTAAATATCTATTATTGATGATAGTTCTGGTTCAATGATTTGGGAGAATGATCAACAAAAGAAGAAACATAAAGAAATTAATTTTCTTTCATTTCTTCTTCTTACTTTGATTTTCCTACACTAGGAAATATGTTTGAAATGAAGCAAAACCTTTTTTTTTTATTTTCTATACCTAGAAAACCATTTAAAAGAAAAACAAAATTTTCCTTCTTACTTTCTCTCTTGGCCTCCTCCTTCCTTTTTTTCTCTTATTTTTCTTTTGTTTTAATGAAACAAAAGATTAAAATAGAAGATTATTTGTGATTGGTGGATTCCAAAAACATAAAACTCATTTTAATAAATTAAAAGATAATTATTCTATTTTTAAATAATTTAAATACAAAAATTATAAAGAATAAATCTCACCATTGATTTAAATCCAATAAGATAAGAATTGATCTGATTTTTGCACTTAACAAAATCTTATAATGCCATGTTAAAGTTAAATTTCATAAGATCTTAACACTTTTTAATATTTGGCAAAATCTTATATGTCATATTAAAGTTAAACTTCCAAGATCTTAATATTTGACAAAATCATATAATGTTATATGTAATCCATTATATGTTACACATTTAGATTAAAATTAAAAAATTACCATCATTAGGGTATATCTCCAACAATCATGTTATATCTTTAGGAGAAAAATATGATTTGACCTACCTATAAAATCCCACTTTATGTTTAGTTTGCTACATCTAAATTTTTGCATTTAATTTATCCATATACTCATTGAATTCAATTAGTCGACACACTTTAGCTATAAGAAAATAACTGCACTTGAATAAGTTTATCACCTATGTTTTCATATTGAATTTTGCTTTAAAGTTCTTGAATACATAATAAGTATAAATCTATGAGTTACCTTTGAAAAAACTAACAACCTTTTTTAATGCTTATGTGCTGATTTAAAATAAACATTAAATTCACCATTGACCTAATGGCTTTCCATAGCTTCACCAAAAAAGTTCTCACGATACATCATTTTTTGAATAATAACACCAAATGCTAATAGGTATATTTGATCATTACCATTAACTACCACTACCACTAATAACGTACCTTAGACCGTGTCTTTCAAGAATATGCCATAAATGACAATTACAGGCTAAACAACTTGGCAAAATCTTTGAATACATGTACCAAGGGACATGAAGAAGTATATGAAATAATTCTCATTGTCCCACTCTATAGTAGTAATCATGCCTCAATTTTTTTCCTCCAGTTTATGGTAATATAATGCAAGTGTCTTAAAAGATTCTTCTTGTTTGTTACATATAAGTCTTAATGCTTCTTCCTTACCATATGTTCACACAAAACCTAACGTATAATTTTATACCCTTAAGTGCACGGTATCAAGTTATAGTCCTACGGTAAGTAGGGTATCCTATCCTCAAGGAAGTTGTTAAATTTTGATTGATTCCTACAATTAAACTAAATCTAAGCTTTATTTAGATGATAATTATAAAAGAAAATTAATCTAATTAAACTAAAACTTGCAATAAAAAAAATTAAAAAGTTACTAAAACCTTTGAAAACTTAACTTCAGTTATGATGAACCTAGATAATTGATTTTTGTCTATTATTATTATCTCGCTTTAATTGCCCACTTTAACCCTCGATTTGAATGAAGTTTATAAAATAGAAAATATGCATTCACTCGCTCTCCTAAGGCAAGTGATTCTATCTTTCAGTCTAATAGTAATATCCTTATTTCCAATTAAATTGAGAAACACATTAATCTTCAGTCCTTTTTATAAGTGTTCAAGGAATTCAATTATCTCTTAACTAATTGACTACCTAGTCATATTGGTTGTTGTCCAATTTAAATCCCACTCTCCCGAGTTCTAAGATTTAAATTTGAAATCATCCTAATCATGCCCAGTAATTAAGAAGCATTAAGACTCGAACAATATGAATAAACTCATTCAAATGTCATTCAATAAACAACTATAGCAATTAAAGTAGGTTTTAACAATGATTACATCAATTCTCTAAGTAAAAGAATTAGTCTGACATAATTTTATTCCAAATAACGGCCAACATAATGTATTTCATAGTCAATCAGCACAAGGAATGAAGATCCAAGAAAAGAGATAGAAAGAAAACTCAGTTTGTCTTCAATGTAGTCTAAAATCTTCAGATCTTTAACTCCTTTTGCTGTTAGAACTTTGAAATCAAAGCTTGAAATTTATGTTGTTTTGACATCAAAAAGTCCCCCTCAATTTAGAAAACAAGTCTCCTTTTATAGACAAAAAACTAGGCCTTTTGAAAAAAACTAGCAAAAAAAGAAACATAGCGTATCAAGTGAGAACTGGCACTGCAGTGCCATCCTTTCTGTCCTAGGAGTCAATTTTAGGCTATGGCTGGTGTTACAGTGTTAGGCTTTCTACCTGACAATACCTAACTTTTGTCTTCACATCCATTTTTCATAACCTTAACCTTTTTAAATGAATTCAACCTCTTCCTAAAATTGTAAATCTCTAAGTCCTCTTTCTAATGCATCTAGAATCATCAGAATCTGATCATTACACTGAAAGATATACTTATTTTATAAAAACTGTATAAAATAGCTCATCTATGCATCATTTTCCAACTTTTGAAAAACTAACCCTACAACACAAAAATAACCCAAAACTTATTAAAACAACATAATATCACTTAAAAATAGACCAAATACAAGCTGAAAAATATTAAGAAAATTTGACTAATCAAATCCGCTTAAACTTAAATTTTGTTAGTCCTAAGCAAAACTAATCTAAAAGAAAAATAAAAACTTACTCCTAATTTACTTCTGTAGGACTCACGATTGTATTTTGCATATGCAATAAGCCTTTTAAACCCCTAAGATGTTCCTAGTAGATGAGTGAAGTCTCATGAGGGTTTCCAGAGGATCTACTCACAAAATTCTAATTCTAAACTACCTCTCAGATAGTGCATACACATATGTAACAATTAAACACATAATCACACAAAAATAAAACACACACAAAAATCAATCATTCAAAATAAATTCGATGGGCATTACCGATAAAATTCATGAACTATAACTCCACACATTGAAACCAAACTAAAGACTCAATAAAGTATCCATGATCTATAGATTTGCGTTAACTCTTTATTTTGTTAAAACCATTTGCTTTTGAAGAATAAAATTGAATCTAAACTCGATCTTGCTTTTTACTCTACCCTTACTTACAAGTGTTATTTCAAAAAGAGATTATAGTTAAACATTTATTCGAGTATTTTATTATATTTATCGTACTATTTTATCCTTATTTGCATCCTACTCGGACTTTTTATGTGATTGATGACTTTTTACGGTCAATCCTCGGTTATTCAACCTTTTAAAGACATAAGTTGCTTTACATACTCTTATTTAAAAGATCTGTTTTATGCAATTGATGACGTTTTATGGTCATCCTTTGGTTACTAAGATCTTCAAAACATTATAGTAGTTTTAGTAGTTTATTATTTTTTTAATTTTTTCTTTTTTTCATAGCTCAAGTTTTTACATATAACATTTATTTTTTTTAAAACAAGATTCTTATAAGCTTAGGTTTTGTAATCAACTTAATTGAACTCTAAATTCATTTAAATTCTTCTAAGCATACATACTACTTTTTTTTTAAAACCATTAACATAAGTTTACTTTACATTTTCACTCATCTAATCAAAACTTAATATCAATTCATGGACTCATATTTCACTTATCCTATCAACAACTCTCATCGACATACATAAGCAACCATTCACACATGCATTCATTCAAAAAAAATTAAAAATTAATTATAACACAATCTGATTCTATCACTAATCTATTGATGTTTAGGCTGTCCTAAGCAAGTATGTCACGCCCCGACCCTAGTCGGCCACGTGACAATCGTTGCGAATCCCAAGAATATATCCTATCACTTAGAATGTACTTCTAGAGCCTGCAAGGCATTAGTACCTGTTTTCAAGCTCATTTTCAAAAATAACACAAAATAATATAGAATAGAAGATTTTCAAATATACATGTATCACATATGTATTTTCTC
>JAVXUL010031845.1:0-11394 GCA_035590515.1 Trichilia minutiflora
TGAATACAATGATATGGACTTTGGGATTGACAATGATAGTGGTGTCGATGTACGTACTGATACTGGTGATACCAGTTTTGGAGGAGGCTTGGGTTTTGATTTAAATGATTATGATTTTGATAATTGGCATCCATGAATTATTTGTGATATTTTTTGTTATGTTTGTATTAGTTTTTTATATACTATAAGTTTATGAGCTTACATGTTGTTGACTTATATGTTGGTTGTTGATTTTATTTGTTATTATTAGTTGTTAATTTTTTTTGTATTTTAGTTAAATTTTTATATATTTTATTTTTAGTATAAAATTAAATTTAGTAAATTAGTTTCATTATAATTTTTCAGGTCAATAAAATTTATATTTTAACTCTTTAATTTTATTAATTTATAAAAATATGTTAAATTTTTTATTATTTATATATTGTTAAAAACTCCGTTTTTACGTTTCGTTTTTTCAAATAAAAAATGATTTAAATAAAATCGCGATTTTGATAACCTTGCTAAAGATGCATGCATGCCTCCTGTGACTCGGGAAACATGTCACCCCGGGTCTACGAGGATTTTTCGGAGCCCAGATGATGTCCAGGAGATACCTGATGACTCCAGTTCACTTCCGGATAACATGAAGATACTGTTAAAGCAGAGGCGGAGAAGGGAACGTGAGGCATTTGGGCGAGGGAATCCGTGTCATGAGGAGGAACGGAGGACTGACAACAAGGATAAAGATGTGGAATCTTTGGTAAGAAAGGTGATGGAGGAGATAAGTAGAGAGAAGGTGGGCCCTCGAGGTGAACTGACCAACCCTATTCCAATGATCGGCCCTTATGCAAAATCACCTTTCACATCTAAATTGTTGGGCCAAACCTTGTCTAAAAAGTTTAAAATACCCCAGATTATCCCATTTTCTGGGAAAACAGACCCATCACTACACATGAACTTTTTTTATGAGATGATACTTGTCTAGGGTCTGAGCGAAGAACAAATGTGCGCTTATTCCCCCTGACCCTGGAGGGGCAAGTCAGAAAGTGGTTTATGGATCTAACCCCCGGGAGCATCCGGAGTTTTGAACAGCTGTACGAGGTGTTCACCACAGAATTCAGAGATGCAGTCTTCAGCACCAAAACCCGAGCTCTTTGTTACTGCTTAAACAGGGAAATGGCGAAAGTCTCAGGAGCTTCACCCAAAGGTACCACGAGAAGGTACTTGAATTGGGGGTCTTCCACCATCGTTGGCCCTGAAGGGGATGAGACAAGGGCTCAAGATAGATAGGGCCTGGTATGCTATCTAAAAGTCCTTGGTGAACACTTATGAAGCGGCTTGGAGAAAGATACTCGATGAGATAGAAGTTGAGAATTAGGTGATGCTCAAGATGAAAGAACAGAAGCCTGCAGGGGCTCTCCTGAGAGACAACAACCGGTTCAGGAAGCCTGATAATAGGAGATGGAAAGGTGACGGGCAAAAGTTTTCTGAGGCTAATCGGGGAAGGGATCAAGTCCCCAAGTATTACCGGGGTGACAGGAGGAGAGAGGAGCAGTATCCCAAGGAACGAAGATCGCCTCGGAGGGACAATCCAAAGCGGGTCGCCTTGGTAGACAGACCGAGACGAGTGGAGAAGGGGAAAGCGAAGAAGAAGTTTACTCCCTTGAACGCTCCACTTTCACAGATCTTGGAGGAGGTCAGGAAACGGGGAACTTTATTGTTGGACCCCCATCCGATTAAATGTAGACTCCCCGGAGAAGCGAGAAACAGGTTTTGTGAGTTCCATTAAGATGTGGGGCACTCAACAGAGCAATGCTACGAACTGTAGAATCAGATCGAAGTCTTGGTCAGGAATAATTACCTGATCGAGTTTATAGCTCGTGAAGATGAAAGACCCTAAGACCTGAGATGGGCCCCGGGGCATGATGGCACAATGGTGATCATTGGTGATCCCACACTGACTGGAAACTCAAATAATTTTAGGAAGAACTATACTCAGTATTCTATCCCGAGTACAAACGTGGAGCTGCATGTATTGAACGTGCGGGCAGAGAAGAAGCCGAGGATAACCTCGGTACCCATCATGTTCATCGATAAGGATGAGAACAGGGTCCATTATCCTCATGACGATGCCCTGATCGTCACAATGATAGTAGAGACTTCCCAGGTTGGGAGAATATTGATTGACACGGGAAGCTCCATTGACATCATTTTTAAGGAGACACTGGATTCCTTGGGTATAGAAGATCTGAGGTTAAGACCAGCAGAGACCGTCCTGCATGAATTCGGAGAGTCATGCGTGTATCCCTTGGGAATCGTGTAGCTGCCAATCACAATGGGCGATAAGCCCTACTAGAAGGTCACTATGGTAGAGCTTCAAGTGGTGGACCTTAAAATGCCTTACTCCATGATCCTGGGAAGACCATTCCTCCGATCCATAAAGACAGTAGAAAGTGTACATTACCTGAAACTGAAATTCAGAGCCGGAGAGGGGATCGGAATTCTCCGGCTCTGAATTGTGAGAGAGAACCAAAGGGAAGCCCGATCCTGCTTTGCTACTGCCTCGCGGAGCTCATATTACATCTATAAGCACCCTTTAGAGAGCGAAATCGGGGTGTGTGAACAAGATGGTCCGCAGGAGGAGCTCTTGGGAGAGTCGGATGGAGAAAATAATCGGTTCAGAGAGTCATCATCACCTGAACCGATCAAAAAAATAGAGTCCATCACCCTGGATGAAATTTGACCCGAGAGATCAGTGAGGATTGGATCTCGCCTAGTCTCCGAGCACCAAGCATCACTGATTCAGGTGCTTAAGAGAAATGCAGAAGTGTTCGCTTAGTCCCATGATGACATGCCAGGAATCAGTACCGGATTATAACTCACAGGCTGATGTTGAACCCGAAGTTTAAACTCGTGGCACAAAAGAGGCGGACATTTAATTTCGAGAGGAGAGAGACCATCAAGGTTGAATTGGACAAGCTTTTGAAAGTGGGGTTTATTCGAGAAGTTCAGTACCCCGAATGGATTGCGAATGTTATAATGGTGAAGAAGGCTAATAGGAAATGGAGGATGTGTGTAGACTTCACCGACCTGAACAAAGCTTGCCCAAAGGACAACTTTTCTCTTCTTAAGATTGATCAGTTAGTGGATGCCACGGTTGGCCACGGGCTCCTCAGCTTTATAGATGCCTTCTCGGGGTATAATTAGATCAGGATGCATGAACCCGACTAGGATAAAATTACATTCGTTACTGACCAAGGGCTATACTGTTATACAGTTATGCCCTTCGGGTTAAAGAATGCAGGGGTCACATTCTAGAGGTTGGTTAATAAAGTATTCGAGCCTTTAATAGGGTCCACCATAAAGGTATACGTGGATGACATGATTATGAAGTTTGTGCAAGCTTAAGACCATGCTAAACATTTGGAAGAGACCTTCTCTTACCTAAGGAGGTATAACATGAAGCTGAATCCCGAGAAATGATCATTTGGGGTCAGAGCAGGGAAGTTCCTCGAGTACATGATCAGTGAAAGAGGCATCGAAGCCAACTCACAAAAGGTCCAGGCCATCCTTGATCTGAGACCCCCAACTACAATGAAGGAACTGCAAAGTTTGACGGGGAGGTTAGTAGCTCTGAACAGATTCGTGTCAAGGGTCACGGATAAATATTTTCCTTTCTTTCAGATGATGAGGAAGGGGAAGAGGCTGTAATGGGATGAAAGCTGTAATAAGAGCTTCCGAGAGCTAAAAGAGTACTTGACACACGTTCCCCACCTCGTGAGCCCCGAGAAGGGGGACATTTTACAATTGTATTTGGCGGTTGGTGAACACTCTGTCAGCTCTATCCTTGTAAAAGAAGATGAGGAGAAGGTGCAAAGGCCTATGTACTACACTAGTAAATCTCTACTAGACGCCGAGATGAGGTATACCCCTCACGAGAAGTTCGCCCTTTCATTTGTGGTCGCTGCCAGGAAGTTGCGCCTTTACTTTCAAGCTCATCGTATAATTGTGATGATGAATCAACCTCTGAGACAAATCCTTCACAAGCCCGATTTATCAGGGAGGCTAGGGAAGTGGTATGTTGAATTTAATGAATATGACATTGATTATAAGCCTCGGAGGGCTATTAAGAGGCAAGCACTGGCAGATTTTATGACGGAACTCACAGTCTCGGATCAGATGGCTGTACTGCAGGTCTCAGATGGCTGTGGAACTCGAGACAAGAATGGTAGCCCTGACCCCTGGATCGCGGAGGGGACCTGGCCGATGTATGTAGACGGAACGTCAAATATTTAAGGGGGAGGAGCAGGGATAATTTTGAGAAGACCGAACGGAGAGGAAGTCATGTACTCCCTGCGATTTGATTTCAAAGTGATCAACAATGAGGCCAAGTACGAGGCACTGATTAACGGGATGAAACTGGCTAAGACTTTGGGGGCTTGAATCTGATTGTATATAGCGATTCTCAGTTAATCGCCAGTCAGTTGAATGGGCAATTCCAGGACCGGAAGACAACATGCAAGCCTACTTAGTTGAAGCTAGGAAATTGATGGAGGCCTTTCAGAGTATCACTATTGAGCAACTCCCCCAAATAGAAAATTCCAAGGTCAATTCTCTGGAAAAATTGGCCTCGGTGTTCAAGGGAAAATCTTCAGCTACAGTATCGATCGAGCTTCTGACACAGAGGAGTGTAAACCTTAAAGAAGACTTTGTAGCTGCTTTACAGGAGACCCTCGACCCGACGTGAATGAGGGAACTTATATTGTACATTCAGTATGGAGAGTTCTCGAGTGACTGAGATGGAGCCAGGAAGATAAAGAATCGAGCAGTCAGGTACGCTATTATTGATAATATACTTTATAAATGTGGATTTACTCTGTCATACTTGAAATATTTGAGACCAGATGAGGCAAATAGAGTACTTAAAGAAATCCACAACGAAACCTACGAAAGTCATGGAGGGGCTCGTTTATGACATACAAAGTTATCCGACAAAGATATTATTGGCCCACGATCTCCCAGGATGTTTTCAGAATAGTCAAGTCTTGTCACCAGTGTCAAATTCATGGTGATATTCTGAGATAACCCCTGAAAGAGCTCACTTGTCTTTCGAGTTCTTGGCCTTTATCTCAATGGGGGCTTGATCTGATAGGGCCACTCCCGATTGCTCGAGCCAACATCAAGTATGCTATTGTGGCGATTGAATATTTCACAAAGTGGGTAGAAGCAGAACCGCTCTCCAGTATAACAGAGAAAAAGACTACTATATTTGTCGAACAAAATATTATTTATCGTTTCGGGGTTCCATATATATTGATTGTTGACAACGGAAAGCAATTTGATAACGCTCGATTCAAAGAATTATGTTTGAAGTTCTGCATCGACCTAAGGCCATATAGATCACGTTGTCCGAGATCGACTACTTATTTCAGTTTTCTTACAGGTACCAAAATACCCAGAGAAGACCCTATGCCTGTAAGACTGAGTCGCCCTCATTATAAAGGGAAAATATATGAGAAGATCATACTATTCCCGATTCTATTTCTGCATTATATTGCATCTTTCAGGACTCGGGACTATATGCTGTCTATGGATTGTGCTTATTGTATGTTCTTGATTTTTATGGTCTGATTAATTAACAGACCGACCTGTAAATATTTTCCCCTGCTTAATGATTAATGAGAATGATATATTGATTCTTTGCTGATTATTTCTCTATAGTCAATATAGATGCCATTTTAAACGATCACTGTCAATCTTACGAGGCGAGGAGACACATTTTCTATTTGTTTAAGTGTCGAATGCGGATATCCGGATTGAGGTGATTGTATCCATTTCCGGTATTCTATTTGTATTGTCCAACATGAAATGATACATTCTTATTTTTGCCTAAGTGTTTTATTCGGGTATTTATACTGAGACGAATCTGTCTGATTCTGGTACTCTATCTGACATGAAACGGTATGTTTCTCATTTTGTTTAAGTATCTTATTCAGACATCTATGCCGAGAAGATTGTATTTATTTATAATATCTTATGTGAATAACGCTCGAGAATCCGTGCAGAACTAATTTTGTAAGTTATTGAGATTTCTCTGAGCTGTTAAGTTATTGAGATTTTTCTGAGCTGTTCGATTAGATGTTCCCACCAAATCGACCAGCCGTTCATAGGGCTGCAGATCAATCCGAGAGGGATATTTTATTTAAGCTAAATTTTTCTAAGTCATATGCTCGGGGTCTTTTTTCGAATATATTTAAGCCATGTGTGTATATGTTAACCCGAGCATCATTCTTAATGAAATATTTTTTAAGTTATTCGATCGGACATCCTCACCGAGATGATAAGCGTCTGAATATTCATGCTGGGCAGAATATATGGCCTAAAGGATTTCTCTAAGTTATATGCTCGAGAGATCTTATCGAATATATATAAGTTACCTATTTATGTATCAGCCCGAGTATTATCCTTGTAGAATATTCTCTAAGTTTTCTATTCGGGTGTCTATATTGAGCCAATCAGTTCTTGGATATTCGAAATAAGCCGAGTATATTACTCTATATGGTTTTTTTCTAAGTTATACGCTCGGGACCTTTTACCGGATATATTCGTGTTATATGCTTATGAATCACCTCGAGCATTGTTCTTGAAGGAAAACTTTCTAAGTCCTTTATTCGAACGCCTTCCCCGAATTAATGAGTTGTTTGGTTACTTTTGCTAAATCCTCTATTTGGACATTTATAAAAAAAACTTTAAGTTTTTTATTCGGATAGCTTTACCGAACCAATAAGCCGTCTGGTTATTTATACTAAGCTGAATGTTTCTACTTAAGAAAAATTTCTAAGTAGTGTGCTCAGAGAAATATTACAGAATATACAAAATCGAACGAGACAAAGCAGAATATATATATATATATATATATATATATATATATATATATATGTATAAACAAAAGTTTTATTAATAAAGTGAGTTATTACAATGTTCGACCCTACTGGGTCTTATCTACATTAGCGGGGTCTTGAGCAGCCGGGTCTGATATAGGATCCGACGGAGTCTGACTTGATCCAGCAGAAGGGTCAGCAGGGACTTCTGGGGATGCAAAACCCGAGGCTGGGGTTTCTTGTTCTGCTTCAGTACCCCAAGCCTCAAAGTCGGGTACTTCTCTCCCCAATGCCTCATAGAGCCATCCGAGGTCGAGATTGGGGTATTTCTCGTAAAAGGTTTGGCAAGTCAGGTTGATTGCCTGACTCACTGATGGCTCTCCTTCATCCTCGACTGTTTCCACTGTGACCCAGAGCCTCTCGGGTTTCCCGACTAGTCGTTTCTTCAGAATCTCCACCTCAGATTGATGCAGCTCAATCCGAGACTTCAGATTGGCATTCTTGAGATTGACCCCCGAGTGAGCAGACTCGGAGGAGGCTAGCCGGAGCTCGAGCTCCTCCTTTCTCTTTAACCATTCGGCCTCTTTTGCCTCCCACTGAGTTCTCTCAGTGGACAGATTTTCCTCCGCCTTCTCTTGTTGCTTCAGGGTGAAGGCATTCTCCTTCTTGAGCTTCTTTATCTTGCTCATCTCATCCCTCCGAGCCTCTCTCTACTGTTTCATCTAATAGCAGGCCTGCAATCGGGGAGAAATGTTAGCAATTTGAAGTTTACAAGCATAAAATAAAAGTTCAGTATTGCACTCACTTTTAGACCCCACTTGTATATGAAGTCCATGGCCTCTAGATCCTCCGTTTTATTGAGCTTCTCGATGATAAACGGGGCCACATGTCGTCCGACATCGTTGATTAGGTCGAGCAGGTGGACGAAGTGTTTATGCTTATTCTATGGGTATCGCCCACCCGTAATTCAACTATTTTGTTGACCCCGTAAAAGCCTCCTGTATCAGATTTTGGGGGTCCCAACCCCTCGATCCTGATCTGTTTGGTTGGTGGGCCAATCGAGGGGTCGTCTTGGGGCCTCTTTTACCCCTTGCCCAATGGTGGCTTCTCCACCATGATACCCTTACCCTTATCCAGGGTGACCACAGACATGGACTCAAAGTCAGAGTCTGAGGGCCCTTGGCTCCTCCTTCTAATTATCATCTCCCCCCGACCCTACTGCTTTTCAGAGGGGGGAGTCTGCTTCGAGACAGCGTTAGTGGAGGCCTCGGTTGGTTTTTTCTTGACCAGCTTACTGAGGAAGGACAGGGCTGAGGGCTTTTCAGAAGAAATTGTGGATTTTCCAAAAGAACATTCGGGGAGTCAGTGATATATACAGTGAAATGTATAGAAACAATTTTTAGACTCGGGCATTCAGAAAGGAATTGTACTCTGGGCAAAATCTTTCTTGGTTAAGAATACGAAGTCCCTAATCGGGTATGTCTTCATCAAACCCGAAGCTATTAGACTCAAATCAGAAAGCAGCCATTTCTGATTTGGAGATTGGTCCCTAGCCCGTTTTATAATGTCTAGGCTACGAAAACTCGGCTCTGACTCCCCCCACCAAAAGAGGGGTTCAGTGAATAAATTCTGGACTAGGAGATATGGCTCGGAGTTCTAGTTTTTCCCCATGAAGAACCATTTATTCTTCCAGTCCTTGTTGCTTATGGGGTTCCCGTTGATTGGGTTGGGCTTCCTAGGCCTAGCTTGGAGGAACACCCACTTAGGGTTCTTTTCGGGGTTCTACTTGAGCACGAACATATGCTCAATCTCCTCTATGATGAGCGAGGAGTTAGATATCTATCCCTACAGTACGTAAAGTCCTACCAGTATCCTCCAGCTATTCAGATTTAGCTGGTAGGGGGCTGTCCTCATGTGGGTCAGGAGTATATAGAAATATGGTTGCAGAGGCAACCTGACTCCGAGATTGAATAACTCCTTGTTGAAGGCCATTTCGCTCTCGGGAGGATGGCTAGGCATCTCGTTGGTCTCGGGAGCTCGAAGATATATATCCTCAGGGATGTTAAACAAGGCTGTGTAGGCCTCTAAGTCAGTCTCCATGACCATTGAAGAGAACTAGTCCTGTTTGTAGGGAGGTCACGCTTTAAAAATTGGCTCGAGGCTGGCAACTAACTCCAAGGCCGCTCCTATATTGTCTCCCCCTTCAACAGTCTCGGGTCGAGTTAGAGGGCTAGAAACAAAAGCCATTTCTGCTCATAAAAACACAAAAGGGTAAGACGGCTGTTTAGGGATCATGAACAACCTATGACATTTTTTTGTTCGGTCCCTATCAGACCTCCTACCCTAACTATTTCCTACTTCACCTAAACATGCATCCCTATAGTTTATTCACAGAACAGAAAACGTAGCCACAAATTTAAAGAGGAAGGTGAGAAAAAGCTTACTGAATGAGAAGTGTTGGGAGTGCTGAGAATCAATGAAGTTGGCTCGGAGTGCTCTGTGCTTGAGTACATTTGCTTGCAAACGAAGTTAGAAAGGGAAGAAAAGATTTGCCAAGAAAAGAATGGGGTATTTATAGACAAACCCAAGAAACTCCGATCGTTGATTCCGATCTAACGGACAGGGGAATGTCACGTCACTCGAATACAGAACGTCAAGGGTCGTTTTTTTTTCAAAATTTAAATGGTCGATAAATATGACAACCCAAGTATCACAGCCTTTTAGACTGATCTATCAATGGGGTGATGACACGTGTAGTGATGGTTGTATTCCCGAAGAAGGTAACCGAATCGTAACAACAGCCCATGACAACCGAGCAGGAGTTAAACAATTTTCAATCAAAGCCTTATTTAATTAAAAACTGGGGGGCTTAGTGTTGGGGTATTTTGTAAAGGCCAAGCCCACGGGTCCAGGCGCATCTCCAAGCCCTCATCCAAGCCCATCAAATATACTTATTACCCTCGAGCAAACCCCTAGATACGATGTCGTCCCGAGAAACTAATTACATCATATGGGAGATAGCCAAATCGCCTTGGACACTCTGCCCGAGGATACTGGTCATAGGGTCTCCTTTGAGTTATTTATGGTTAACTCACACTCGGATTCGGGACCTTCAATGGCAAGCCTTATGGACTCGGGGGTTCAGACTGATATGTTCCTTTCAAGAGAGTAGGGACTCGCTAGCACTCAGGGTATACATGTCTCCACGACACTATATTTTGGCATCATCAGAGCTATTATCCATTTTATAAAGGCCTCCTGAGAACCAGAGGATTTCATTCTCAGGAGAACTGGAAGCTCCATTCGGGGGGACCTATGCTCGGGGATGACATGGCAAGGAACAGTATCAGAATTTTTTACGCCCCCTAACTTTTGCAGCAGGTTGTCCCGGGCACATCAGCCATGCAGCAACATGTGTCCAAAGGTACGAACTCCTAGGCTTCTAATGTACAGCATCCAGAAATCAAGGGAGGTACATTCTCACATTCTAATTTATTCCAAGAGATTCACACACACTTTTGGATGACATTTTGCATCGTTTTTTCAGAAATAGAACGTTCTATACTTTGATATTCGTATACACACTTCTCTCACACTAAGTAAAGCCCTCTTTGACGTAAACATCGAAGGATTTTCGTTGAAAAACCAGCTTTACCCCTGAAATATTCGGTATTTTGCAGTTTCAGGTCAAGGACCGAGAAGAGAAGACTAGTTAGTGCTCGAGGTTAAGGACGACACCAACTTCTTGCATCAACACTGTATATGACCAGCTCAATCCATATTGTTATTTTACTCTCCTTGTTTAATCTTTACTCAAAAATACATGTTAGTACTTTTTTCAAGCACATAGACAAGGATCTTAATTTGTTAAAGAAACAACAATGGTTATGTTCAAACATCGTGTCGTAATCGTGGACTATCGTATCGACCATGTTATATGTAAGTTCGTAAAGGATTTATTTTTATTTTTATTGAAACCATTGTCTTATTTAAATTATACTATAAATCATTAATTTATTTGGTCATGTTGTATTATGGTACAATATAGTGTTTTTTTGAAGATTGTGTGGAATGGATATAAGATGAGAAATCTACACAGAGGGGCATTCTTAGAGCTGCCTAACGGGCCCGAACCGGCGGGTTTGGGCCAGTCCGGTCCGATTCGACGGTTCTAATTTCATGGAATCGGCCCGAACCGAAAGTCAAAACGGTCCAGGCCGGGCCGGTTCGACGGTTCAAGTTTCATGGAATCGGACCGGAATCGAAAGGTGAACAGTAACGGGCTAGTCCGATCTGGACCGATTTGTCTGACGGTTTCAATTCCGATTCTAGTTCGGTTCTAGTTTCGATTCTGGTCCGGGTCGGTTCCGATTCCGGTTCGATTCGAGTCCGGTTTCAGTTTTATTAATTTTTTAATTTATAAAAATAATTAATTAAAATTTTATTTAGTAATAAAATTAAAATCTAAAATTTTATTTGCTATAATCTTTATTAATATTATTTATTTTTATTAATATATAAATATTAATTTAGT
>JAVXUL010031856.1:0-11394 GCA_035590515.1 Trichilia minutiflora
TCACCAAGATGGGGCTCAGGCCCTTAATCAATAGGTGTTCGGCTTGCCCCAACTGACAGACGGTACCAAACAGACAAATAAAATCGGGGCCTGACCTCTTTGATGCTTCAACAGAGAGAATTCTGGGATGAGAATCGAATATGTAACCTTGAGGTCCCAGGTCCAATTCCCTACCACCAGGCCACCATGAGAGTTTCTAAATAACAGGATGTATATACAAAAATCACACATAATAGTATCAAATATAAAATAAATCCCTGATCTGATCTTAAAATAAAATATATTATATACGAGATAATTTCCTTAAAACTATTATATCTTTATTTTTTTTTTTCTATATATACAATATATTATTGCCAATAATGCTAATTTCGAGTTTAAGTACAAAATGTACAACAATAATATAGATCAATAATATAGTCTACTATTGTACAACATTGACATGCATCCAAGTGTATAGTGCAACAATTGAAAGATATTAATTGAGCGTGGATTTTACTTTCAATGAAACTTTGTTCACATATTATTAAAAAAAAAAAAATCATTACATAGGATGTGGATTTTAATTGTGTAAAGACTATATATGCATTTTAAATAATACTATTTTATTTATTTTGGTCTCAAGCCAAGTGATGAATAAAATATCTATGTTATCACAATTTTCATTTTAAACTTTAATACATATACATTGCCTCCACGTTCAATTAAAATGAAATGATGATTGCAATTTGATCCATGGCTTTCTTCTTCGTTTTTCCTGTCAGTATTCTACCACCAGGAAGCTACTGAATTGGCAATGAATAAACTATGATTAATCATTTTTTTCACTAATGCAACAATATTGACTTTTCTTATCATTTATCCACCATTAAATGAATTTAATTTGAGTTTTTGGCATCTAGCTGAAACATTAATCTTACATATATACATAAACAATATCTCTTTCTTCTCTTTTCTTCCTCCCATGGCTTTCTTTCGTTATGTGTTTGGAAGAGGAAAATTATCATTTTTCTCCAATTATTTAGTTTAATTTTTTATTATCCTTACTTTTTAAAAATTATATATCTTATATTTCTCTATATTTTTAATTTTATTTTTAAAAAATTAGAATAAATTAAAATAAACTTTATAATTTACAAGAGTAAAACTGAAAAATAGGAGTTATATATCGAATAATTTTTACACTTTAATATTTAAGGAATACTATGACAAAATTTAACTAATCAATAGGACCGTTTAATTCTATCCAAAATTATAATGCGATTATTATTTTTTTTTATTATAAAATCTATGTAACAAATCCATCCTTCACCTTTGAAATTTTTAATAAATAAATCCTCTGAATAAAAAAACAAAAACATTCACAAAAATTAATAATTAAAATTTTGTACTTCCCTACATCTATTTTAACTTCCAATCTCTCTTTATATACATGTCTTGCCAATCAAACATCAGTGTATTCCATTCTTTTCCACAAATTCCATACAATCTATTTCATAAAATAATAAAATATGAACACACAACCTATTTTATTGAAGCACAACTCCATTTCATTCAATCCACATTCCAAATAAACCAAAATATAAACACACATATACAAGATTCACTCTCTTCAAGCAAATTAATCTCATCTCGGACAGATATTATTCCATGTACGCATTTTTGCGCAACATCTACATCCTAATACAGCACGAGGCTCAAATCATCATAGTGCCAACGAATCTAAAAATGGAATTTTAATAAAATTCAAGCGAAGATAATACAAATACCAAAGAAATGTGATAGCTAAAGTCAGAATCCATAGACAACCTTACCAACTGGCATCAATATATGTATATAACAACATCATAAAAATAATAATTTTTCAAACTTAGAAATGAATAACAAAGAAAATGAGTGAATATTTTGCATTTTAAACAAAATAAACTAAATGTAATAAATGATGCGGACGATTGAATAGGGATGAACACCACACAAGTACACGTGGAAGAAAAGATTACACCCATATCTATTGAGAAAGAAATAGTGATAGGCTATATGAGGGGATGGACCTCTCCCTAAAGATGGCATTTGCGAATGTAGTGTTAAGGTATTTTGCTGAATTATAATGATTTTAATAAAAATTAAATAAAAAGAAATTCATATATAATCGGTGGTTAACAACTAGAATGAAGGAGAGTCCACTGGTTTATTTCGATGTTAAAGAACAACCCATGGATTCCACAACTCCCTCCTAATCAAAGTTCGAATTAACATTAACACATCACAGTCTTGGATAGATATTCAAAGCCACCACAAACTGTAGCCTAGAACGCAATGATTTCATAGCGCAAAATGGAAGTTTTGTGGCAAGGAGACGTGAGGAGGGATGACAAAAACCGATTAACCAATACCAAAGCGAATTGTGTAAACCGAACGGAATCGGGCTACTTTATGGTATGATTTTCGAATCAAATGTATAGGAAACCAAACATTTTCAGTTCAATTTTACCAAATTGAGAATTGAATATTAACATAGTAAATTATATTTTAATTCTTAAATTTTAAAATAATAGCAAAATAATTCATATTTTATTTCTATATTTTTAAGTACATATATTTTATAAAATAATATATTTTTTTAATTTTTAATAACAAATTAATCCTTATTTTTTGGTATTAATTGTTTTTATTTCCACGTAAATCTCTACAAGTATTAATTTTATATTCAAAAATTATTTTATTAAAATTAAAAAATAAGTTATAAATATTTAAGTAAATTATTTTATGTAGTCATTTTAAAATTGTGATTGTATACAGTATGCTAACAACTTTGATAGCATATTATTTAAATTATTAATGTTGGTGTAAGAATTATCTATGGATCCTTCTCGCCATCAATGTAAAATGGCTCAGTTAATGAGGTATGAGGGTAAGACGACTGTTTTATCGAACGATGATTTATACACCGAAGAATGACTACAAGCGTGCCTATTTCCAGTAGAATTTTATTTCTAAGCCTGCAAAGAAAGTAAACACCTCGGAGTGATATCGGGAGGGGTTTCCGACGGAAAAGTTCCAATGCCTAAGTCAGAAAAAGGGTGGAGGAATAAAAGGTTTCCGATGAAAATAGTAAGAAGAGATTAGAAATGACCAGAAATGAGAGGAGAATATGTGAAAGTTACCCAATAGAGATAATGAAAGAAAAAAATGATGGTGATTCGGTTGCCGGATTTCTCTCAATTTTTAAGTGTGTTGTTCCAATCTTCAAAAGTCCAACCCCCTCATCGTTGAAGACGTTTGACTTTTATAGTGCTCCCTTCTGAACAGTATCATAACTTGACATCGGAGAATGGGAAGGATGTGATGTGTGTTATAGGGCAATGTGTGATCGAAATTTATTTAATGATGCTGTCATATATGCAAACTTTGTAGGCCTAGCATCGTTCCATTACTTGAAAATGATCAGAGGATGGGACGGACGCTTGTAATGGGCCAACTGTCAACAATCATTCCCATTTTTGAGTGGGAAGAGGACACATGTCCATTGATACCTTGGTAAGGGACTGCCTGAGAGCCAGCTAAGGGGGAAATTCTGGCTTGGGGTGATTTTCCTGAGAAGATATCCTGATTCCTGGATTGGAGGATAATTGGAAACTCCAACCTTTGGATGCTTAAGACAAGTTGTTGACGTCTGCTGAAAAACCTTGAGAAAGTACTTCTGTCTTTTTGTCACCTGAGGCGTTTGAAATCTTGAGACGACAATGATTCTCCTGGGACGCAGGTTGCCTAGGACGGATATCATCAGGTAAAATAGAATCCTTGAGCCGGGGGATACCTGGGATGGAATGCCCCAGAGATGGAGACTTTCTAGATCCACGCCTGGCCTCCTGCCACTTGTCTTGCTGATGGATGTCCAATTCTTTCCTGAGATGGTAGAATCCCTGAGCCGAGGTACCTGGGATAGAGTGTACCTGAGATGAGAGCACCCTGGGATTATAGCTAGCCTCCTGTCACGTGTCTTGTTGATTGGGTGTTCACATGTTACCTCAGCATTTTTCCCTAAACATCATGTTCCCCAGTTTCTGGTGTGAGACTCATAGAGCTCGTGCCAAAACATCATGCTTGAGACGAATTGTCCTAGGGGGAAAGGGCTCGAGGATTTTTAGTTGACTAGTAACGTAGTCAACCACTGAGACGGTTGACGTATTGTGGAAACTTTCTGATCACTTGCGTCTTTTCTCTTTTCTTTAACAATTCTATTAGCCTATTGCTGACGTGTCTTGCTTGAGTATCCATTCTGTCTTCATTAATTGCCCCTTGTCAAGAGTCACCTCACAGTTGTCAACGACTCTTGACAACTGACAATAGCTGTCAATAGCTGTCTCTGAGTAGGCGACTCTTCGATCCTTGGGCAGATTTTAAATACTAGACTAGGGACGCGTCACGTGTTGAATTACTACTGGGGGATGTGACGGTTTCTCGATCTCTGGGAGGTATTAATGGACTGGACACGTGGCAACTCCTTGATTGTTTAGATCTACGGTAAAGATTGCCTCTCTTTTCCTATAAACACCCTCCTCCTTCACCTGTCATTTTCACAAAATCTGACTCTCTCTTAGTACTTCTCTCTAATTTCTTTGTGCTTTTACTGCTTTCTGTTTTCTGTGTGTTTTTTGTTGCAGGTATTTGCTGAATTTCTTCACAAAAAGATGGCTAGCAAAGGAAGCTCAAAAGATGCTACTCGCTGGAAGGAGTCCTCCTATATAGCCACCCCCACCCATGAGAAGGGAGATGACGAAAAGAATACCACCAGACAGGCTCGGGTCAGGGGACCCAATGAAGCAGACTGATTTTCCTCCACTATTACTGAGGCGGATATCCACAACTATTGTCAGTTGTATGATATTTCTGGGAATGTGAAGCTTCAGGTTCCCAGGAGTGATGAGATCCCGAGCTCTCTGATTTAGGGGAGGTGGCCTTCAACCAAGAACATCTTCTGCTCGGGGTTAGATTCCCCCTTCAAAACTATTTTGTCTGAATGTTCAAGGCATTCAGGATTCCCCCCTACCAGCTTACCCTGAACAGCTGGAGGGTCTTGGGGGGCCTTTTTGTTCTGAAAGCTGAGGCCAGGTCTCTTGCTCCCACCCCGGATGAGGTACTGTACTTTTATATCCTCAACAAGAATATCAGTCAGTATCCGAGGTGGTACTATCTGCAAAATCGCCCAGAATACCAGCCAAAGCTAAAGAGGAGTCCTTCCTGCAACAAGGACTAGAAGGACTGCTAGTTTGTGGTTAGCGGTAACTGAGCGAAATCTTTTCGGGGAGCCATTCCCATGACTTTCCAAGAGTCAGATATAATAAACTAACAATTAAGAATATTTGCTAACTTTACTTATTGAAAAAAACTCTAACTGATCTCTCTATATACATAAATTAATAGGGAGCAATCGAGGATCCCAATTAACGCAGTCAACCGGGTGGAATTCTTGATTTCAGGGGATGTCAGAGTTCTCTTGAGTGCAGATACTCAAGTAAAGTTTAGCTTGGTCTCCAAGACGGCAACCAAGAGTGAGCTGACAAAAGTCAAGACTCATATGAATAAGGATAAAAAATCTCTTTATATTTGTTATATTGATGCCCACAGTCAGGTCGATCTTTCTTCTTACTAAATTTTCTAATTGTTTTTTCTATTGCAACTACAGGTAAGGGGAGTACTGTAGCTGACAGGAAACAGAAAGCAGCCGATGTTTTAAAGGAGCTGCTTTCGAAACAGAGCTCAAAGAGGGTAAAATTGGCTGACCTCCTGCTACGTGTCTTACTGACGGATGTCCAATTCTTTCCTGAGATAGTGGAATCCATGAGCCGAGGTACTTGAGATAGAGTGTACCTAAGATCGAAGTATATATCTTGAAATTATACCTGACCTCCTACCACCTATCTTATTATTAATTAGATGTCTACATATTATTTCATAATTTTCTCCTAAATAATTAGTATTCTTTTGCATATAATAATTGAGTATAAAGATAACTTAAAATTCCGACCCTAAATTATTTTTTTCAATAATTATTTGTTCTTTTTTATTTGTATACTTGACAAAATTTATAAATCCAAATCTCTTTTTCTCTCTCTAATATCAATTTATTATAATAGCCACTAATCAAAAGTTATTATATGATTCCTTAATTATTAAAATTTAGCAAAATTATTATGACTCACTAATTATTTAATTTTAAAATAATAATGAGTTATTTTGATTCAATATTTATATAAATTCAAACTAAAACGAATATTTAATAATTTAAAAAAAAATCATGTTAAATTAAAAAACTGAAGTGAACTGAACCGAAAGTGCTCTGTATGGTTTCGATTAGATTTTAAAATAACCAAGCACTTCAATTTAATTTTCGGATCGCACCGAGAAAGGTCCAATCCGAGAGAGTAAATAAAAGTGTAGTGATCCTGATAACTTTGAGTGGGTAGGGGCAAATTTTAAGGTTTTATTAGCAAAGTAAGAGAAATGATGAGTTTGTTCATATATAGTGTAACGTTCTTTGATGAAATTGGACTGCTGGGACTGATGTATTAAGTGTATCCTTAAATATTAAACCGCAAAACCTCAGCGACAGAAATGTAATTAAACCATATTGGAATACATTAACAGATGATTAAAAGAATCACTATAAATTCGGCATAAATATTTATAAGAGCAAATAAAATGCCATGTATGTAGATTATTCATGTGTCTCAACCACTTTTATATGTCATTTTATCTCGAAATTATATACTCGATCTTAAAATAAAGTAAATTTAATACGAAAGCTATTAAAAGAAATATAAACGAGACCTGTTAAATCATACATAACTATGTCAATTTAGAAAGAAAAAATAAGAAATGTATTATACTTATACAATTCAATTGCACTATAGCATGGCCCTCTACGTTTTCCTTGATTGTTAAATTTTAAAATGTCATAACAATGTGATCATCTGACCAACTTAAGAACTTTGTGATTAACAGTCTTCATTTAAATAAAAAGGGGGAATCGTGATAACTCCATTAAATATAGTAAATCGTGATAACTCTATTAAATATAGTAAATCGATATATTCTAGATAAGTTATTGTTCCATTGATTATCACAAATTTTATTAAACAGTCCAATGATTAACCTATAATTACTGGATCATGCGTTATCTACGTTTGGTTTTATTTGATTAGATTCATCAAATTATGATTACTATAGGGCTCGTTTATTATTAATATCGACCATTTTTTTTCATTTATCTAGAAAAAAAATGATTATTATTTAAATTAATTTAAGTCTTTTTTATGCAAAAATCAACAATGATATGAATCTCAAGAAAAATACTTTTGTGATCTTGTCGAGTGTAATATCTTTATTTTATAACTGACCCAATAACCCTGGCCTGTGCATTAAATTTATTGTATGTACAAACTCAATCTTAAGTTTTACATATATTTTAAGAGAAGCTGTAAGAAGAAAAGGACATCTTGAAATCTCGAGTTTGACCTTATACCCAATAACATTCTTCATGACATCAAAAATAGTCTATCACGGCTATAAATAATTTTTTGTCTTTTATTAGAGGTGCAGTTGGATAGTTTTAATCTCATGGTATGTTGTTAGGTGTTAAGCCAAATTTGAGGGATCTAGATGTCTTTTTACCGAGTTGTAATCATGAATTTAATGCACTATTATTTTAAATAATTAAGTAAAAACGGAGCAGCAATAATTTAGAATCACAGACTTCCTTTTTCGACTATATGAATGCTATTGAAAGGGAGCCGGTACTCATTTAGCTGAAACATTAATCTTATAAACAATCTCTTTCTCTTCTCTTCTCTTCTGTTCTCTGCATGGCTTTCTTCTTTGCTTTTACTACCATTATTCTGGCAATATATGCCTGGAAGCTACTGAATTGGGTCTGGTTAAAGCCAAAGAAGCTAGAGAAGTTCCTTAGACAGAAGGGTTTCGCGGGAAACTCATACAAACTGTTTCATGGAGACACAAAAGAGATTTCCAGGATGATAAAGGAGGCAACAAGACCCATCAGCTTTTTCGATGACATCGTTCCACGAGTTCAGCCGTTTGAGCATCATATCATCAGGAGGTATGGTAAGCCTCGCTACAATTAACTATACATTTTTGGAAACACTCTTATATTGCACAACATATTGGTTACCACTTCAAATTATTATTTAAACTTTTATATGTTAGTTTGAACTTTTGAGTCGAGTGATAATTTAATATGATGTAAAAATATGAATTTTGTTAACAAGTTAGAAGAACAAATTGATTAACTAAGTATGAATTTTTAATTTTGCCAAAATTGCAGGTAAGAATTCTTTTATATGGAAGGGTCCAACTCCGTGGATAAACATCTCAGATCCAAATTTGATAAAGGAAATTTTGCTTAACCATGAAATCTTTCAAAAACCGGAGATGAATCCTCTTGGAGAATTGTTCGTGAGTGGAATGGCCATGTACGAGGGTGATCAGTGGTTTAAAGTCAGAAAAATCGCTAACCCTGCTTTTCATATTGAAAAGTTAAAGGTTTAATTCTTCCATTCTATAATCTTTCATGCCATTTAATTACATTTTCAATCTATAATTGTTTGACATTTTTCTTTCATCTCTTTCCTTCTATAGGATATATTACCTGAAATTCATACAAGTTGCAACGATATGATAGAGAAATGGAAGAATTTGATCGATTCAAAGGATACAGAATCCCGTGAGTTAGATGTATGGCCTGAGCTTCAAACTCTCACAGCAGATGTGATTTCTCGGACAGCTTTTGGCAGCAACTTCGAAGAAGGAAGAAAAATATTTGAACTCATGACAAATCAATGCCAGCTTCTGGGCCAAGCTATGCAGTATGTTTACATCCCAGGATGGAGGTAATCTCACCATAAGGATCTTTTTTTTTTTGATGACTTATTACTTAATCGGTTGAATTTAGCTGTGAAAGATATTTGAATAACATAGTAAAAGTTTTTAAATATTTTTTTTTCTAACTAAACAGAGCTATTCTTTTAAAAAATTTTATCTAAATTTAAAGTCTGAAAAATGTTATGAAATTTTTATTAAATTGTCAAGGCATCTTATTACAAACTAATATGTATATATTTTTCATATAATGTTAAGCATTAACTAGAACTAAATTCAAGACTTTATTTTTTATTTAGCCTTTGAAATTATAAAGATTAGAGGTAAACGTACTGATTGAGATATATTTTTTATTTAAAAAATAAATAACTTGATAATTCAAAGGTTCAAACTTATTAAGAATTCAATTTTTTAAATTTTGGGTTAAAAAAAAAAACAAATACCTCCTTAAAGAATTGTTTGTTTACAGGTTTTTGCCTACTTCAACAAATAGAAAAATGAAAAGCACTTATAACGAAATGCAAAAGCTGATAAAAGGTATCATAAATAAAAGATCGGAGGCACTAAAACTTGGAAAAGCCAACGACGACGACTTATTGGGACTATTAATGGATTCAAATTACAAAGTTATTCAACAAAAAGAAATAGGAATGACTATCCAAGAGGTGATTGAAGAATGTAAGCTATTCTATACAGCTGGGCAGGAGACTACTTCAGCTCTGCTTGTATGGACAATGGTTTTGTTAAGTATGCGTCCACAATGGCAAGAGAGCGCAAGAGAAGAAGTTTTTCAAATTTTTGGGAAAAGAAAGCCAAAATTTGATGATATACACCAATTGAAAGTAGTAACACAAATTCTACACGAGGTATTGAGATTGTATCCACCAGCAACTTATTTTGTACGAAGTAATGTAAAGGAGATAAAGTTAGGAGAAATTATTCTACCACCTGGATCCCATCTTTCACTGCCAATAATTCAAGTTCATCGTGATCCAGAATTTTGGGGGGAGGATGCATCGGAATTCAACCCAGGCAGATTTTCTGAAGGAGTTTTAAAGGCATCTAAGAATAATCAACTTGCATTCTTCCCATTCGGTTGGGGTCCTAGAATATGCATTGGTCAAAACTTTGCTTGGATGGAAGCAAAATTGGCTTTAGCAATGATTCTGCAAAATTTCTCATTTCAGCTTTCTCCAACTTATGTCCATGCTCCTGCTGCAATGATTCTTCTATTTCCCCAGCATGGAGCTCATCTTATTCTGCGCAAAATTTAGTATGTAATAATTCATCGTTCAAAAAATAATTCAGAACCTATACTTGGGTTTTGATATATTTGGTTTGAAATTAATAGATTTCGCTGTTTATAAATTTTCAATAAATTGAAGTTCAACTAGACCAGCTTTTCTTTGGAATGCTCTGGGATACCAACCAACTGTAATTGTGGTGGTACAAGATCTAGTAGTAGGGAGGCACGAGTTCGACTTGCAGCATGGTCATCAATTTAATTTGTAATTTGGGTGAGAGGGTGTTTATGGTTAATTATAAAAGAAAAAACAAATCTAGGGATATTCTTTTGAAAAATTTTAAAATATGACCGTTACTTATGATTATTTTATTTTTTACTCACACCACAACAAAATTTATTTTTCTAACCTCTTTAAACTACAACACCCTCAATTTTGTTATGTAGTAATCTTTATTTCTATTTTGTTTTGTTTCCTGGAGAAGAACAAAGAGAAACCAACGTGAGAGAAGGAAGGAAAGAAAGAAAAGAAAGAAAAGAGAAGAGACGAAACTTTGTCGAAATTTTTAATGCCGTTCCATTAATGTATTTTGTTAATTTAAATCATATTAACATAAAAAATTTTAATTACTTATTAAGATCTCGTACATAAAATTAAAATATAAAATGTAAAAAATTACGTTTTTAATTATGTCATAATTAATAAATTCTTGTAGTTAATTTTTTTTATTATCTATATTTTTTTAGAGAATTTTTTTAATGAATAGAAAATTGAACTAAGGTCAGATTATTTTTTTATACTTTTTTTATATATATAATTAGAGAGAGAATCTAATTTATAGTTATAGATAAATAGTTTTACTAGACCTTTCATTAAAAATTTCAGTATAATTTATAAATTTACAGTAATTATCATATTAATTATTTAAAAACGTCAAATCTAATTTATACATACGAATTTTATGGTTAATTATAAAGGAGAAAACACATGTATGAAATTTTAAAATATGACCATTATTTACGATCATTTTATTTTTTTAATACAATACTACACAATTTATTATTCTAACTATTTTGAACTAAAATACCCTCAATTTTCTTATATACTAGTGTGGTTAAAATTTTATATTCTTTATGTTAGTTTCTTTTCTTTCTTCTCCAGGAAACAAATATATATATATATATATATATATATATATATATATATTTATATATATATATAAAATTTTAACCACACTAGTATATAAGAAAAT
>JAVXUL010031867.1:0-11393 GCA_035590515.1 Trichilia minutiflora
ACGACACTTGGACTCACCGGACTATACTATAACAAGACTACCTATACTTGGGTACATAATCTAATTGAGATCACTTGGAAATCGTAGATGTTCAAGTTGATGATGAAGACCAAGCCCTCATTGTCCTGACTTCTGTAGCCTCTTCATATGAGCATTTTATAGATACACTTTTGTATGGTAGATATTCACTGCCAATGGCAGATGTGAAGAATGCTTTAAACTTCAAAGAATTGAATCGTAGGAACCAATAGCAGAAAGATGGCAATTCTGGTGAGAGCTTGAGTGCAAGGGGTAGAAATAAAAGAAGGGAATTTAAAGGGAAAAAGCAATATAGGTCAAAATCAAGAGGAAAGGGGCTAAGGTGCTTCCACTGTCGAAAAGAAGGGCATTTCAAGAAAGATTGCCCTGAGAGGCAGTCATTAAAGAATCCAAAATCACAACCAAAGAAGGTGAAGCCAGCAGTGATGTCAGAAGCCAACTTTCAAGATGTGTTTGTGCTGATGGCAACTCAAGAAGATGAAGTAAAGGCTGATGAGTCGATCTTGGACTCAGGATGCACATTTTATATGTGCCCAAAAAGGTCATTCTTCTTTAGCTTAACTTTACAAAATTCTAGAAAGGTGATATTATAAAATAACATGACATATGATATTAAAGGAGTTGGTACCATAAGATTGAAGTTAACAAATGGTACTTTAGTTGAATTATAGAGGATGAGGTTTGTGCCTGGTTTAAAAAGAAAACTTGTGTCTCTAGGGATGTTGGAATCAGTGGGGTGCACTTTTAAAGCACAAAATGGTGAAATGAAGGTTAGTAAAGGATTCATGGTACTGATGAGAGCAAACAGGAAGCATAGATTGTATGTTATACATAGAGAACTGATTATAGGTGATATCAATGTCAGCTCTTCGAGGAATGAAAACAATCTCCTGTGGCATCAAAGACTTGGGCACCCAGGAGAAAAGAGCTTGCTAAGTCTAAAGAATCAAGGGCTATTGGGGGCAGTAACAGGTGCTGATGTTAAATTCTATGAAGGTTGTGTGTATGAAAAATTACACAAACCAAAATTTGATCAAGGAATCCATTTGTCTAAAAATGCCTTGAAATATGTACATTTAAACATCTGGGGACCTGCTCAAGTTGCTTCTTTAGGTGAAGCTCGTTTTTTCTTAACAATAATTGATGACCATACAAGAAAGCTTTGGGTGTATGTTCTAAAAAGCAAGTAGTTTGTAGAATGAAAGAAGATGGTGGAAAACCAGAAGAATAAACCAATAAAAGCTTTGAGGACTGACAATAGGCTAGAGTTTTGCAAGTCCTTGTTTGATAACTACTGTAGAGATCATGGCATTCTGAGGCACAAGACTGTAAAATATACTCCCCAACAGAATAGGGTGGCTGAGAGAATAAATCGAACCATCTTGGAGAAGGTGAGATTCATGCTAATCTGTGCTAAGTTGTCAAAACTCTTCTGGGCTGAAGCTAGTAATAGAGTTATATATTTGATCAACAGAACCCTCTCCACTACACTTAACTTCAAGACTCCTGAAGAGGTCTGGTCAGGAGCTCCCCCTTCCCTTGGTCATCTGAGGATATTTGGGGGTACAACATATGCCAATATAAGGTAAGGAAAGTTAGAAAATAGAGCCAATAAAAGAATCTTTGTGGGATATCCGGAGGGAGTTAAAGGTTAGAAGTTGTGGTGTCACAATGGTAGGGAAGGAAATTGTGTACTAAGTAGGGATGTGAAATTCTTAGAGGAGGGCTTATTGGTAAAGATAAATAATAAAGTTTTAGATATTGTTTTAGCATTAAAAGGTAAAAGGGTCTAATTTGAGGTAGAGCCTGAAGAAGATGAATCCAAAAATGCAAACCAGCAAAAAGACTCAGTAACCACATATACCAAGGACAGAGAGAGAGATAAAACACCTAGAGATCAAGATGGAATGGTGCAGTAAGATGTCATTGACTACAATCTAGTTAGAGACAAAGAGAAAAGGTTTATAAAACCACCCATCAGGTATGGTTATGCTGATTTAACATCCTATACATTTCTATCAGCTGAAGATGTAGACTCTTCTGAGCGTAGAACCCTGGTAGAAGCATTGCAAAGATTAGATGCTAAAGAATGGTATTCAACTTTGTGTGAGGAGATGATATCATTATAAAAGAATCAGGTATAGATTCTTATTGATAAACCTGATAATAAAAGGGTGGTGAAATACAAATGGCTATTCAAAAAGAAGGAAGAAGCTGATGAAAGTTTAAGGTACAAGGGAAGACTTGTAGTAAAGGGTTTTCCACAAAAGAAGGGAGTAGATTATGCTGAAGTCTTCTCCCTTATGGTGAGACATGTTTCCATCAGAATGCTACTCACTTTGGTGGTAGTATATGATCTCGAGCTTGAGCAAATGGATGTCAAGACAACCTTCTTGCATGAAAATTTGGATGAGGAAATCTTCATGATGCAACCTAAAGGTTTTAAGAGTAAAGAGGGAAGAGGCAAAGTGTGTTTGCTGAGAAGGTCCCTCTATGGTCTGAAATAATCACCCAGGCAATGGAATTTGTGGTTTGATTAATACATGAAGAAGATAGGATATATTAGAAGCAACTATGACAGTTGTGTGTACTTTCAGGGAGATAATATAAACAACATGGTATTCCTCTTACTCTATATGGATGACATGTTATTAGGTGGAAGAAATATGGGCAAATTACATAAGTTGAAGAAGCTGCTGTGTTTAGAGTTTGAAATGAAGGATTTGGGGCCTGCAAAGAGGATTTTTGGTATAGATATAATCAGAAGGAAAGCAGTTGGAGTAGTTGTCTTGTCTGAAAAGAAATATCTAACCAAGGTGCTACAGAGGTTTCAGATGGACAAAGTTAAGGCTGTAAATATTCCTTTAGCAGCTCACTTCAAGCTTTCAAAAGATCAGTGCCCAATGTTGTTTGGTGTATGAAAAAGATGGCAAAGATGCTGAGCTAATAAGGGGATATGTGAATGCTGATTATAATGCTGAGCTAGATAAAAGGAGGTCAGTTACAGGTTTTATGTTTCAATTCAAAGGTTGCACGATTAACTGGAAGTCCTCACTATAGCATATTATGGCTTTATTTACAACTGAGGCAGAATATGTAGCTATTGTGGAGGCAATAAAGGAGGCCCTATGGCTACATGGTATGGTGAGTGAGTTAAACCTTGGGAATATGAGTGTAGAAGTTCTATGTGATAATCAAAGCACCATTCACCTATCAAAACACCAAACCTTTCATAAAAGAACAAAGCATATAGATATAAGAATGCACTTTATCAGGGAGGTTCTTAGAGAAGGAAGAGTGAGCCTGCAGAAAGTACATACAACAAGAAATGTTGTTGATATGTTAACCAAGGTTGTGTCTATTAGTAAATTTAAGTATTGCTTGCAGTTACTGAAGATTGTTGATGAGGAAACATGACAGATCAACATGGTGAACTAGAATGGTCATGATTACTCTCTAAAAAATGAAAATAGCTAAGTACAGAAGAATAGTAAATTTGTACATAGCAGGAAGAAGGAAGGAAGAAGGATGCTTAACTGATAGTCATGTAACATAAGATAAAGGTGGAGATTGTTAAAGTGTAATCCAATGTACATGAGTTAAGGTGTAGGGCTTATAGTGTGTATGAGCTATAGGAGATTGATTTAAGGAGTAGTTAGTTAGTTGATAGATTCTTGATTTCCTGCTAACCAATAGAATGTCAGTTAGCTACATGTATAAACAACTGGTTTTAGTTTGTAATCAGAAGGTTGTTGTTCTCAACTTTGAATATACACACGGAAGAATTCTTTGAAACTCTCTCTTAGTATTTTTCTGTATTTTCTTGGTTTCTTGGTTTCTTCTCTGTCTTTGGTCATTTTTCTTCTGCAGAGGTCTTGCTGCAACTTATGTGAATTATTCTTTCTTTCTTTAGTGGTTGAGAGTAAGTTGGGGCTGCTGGTGTTCTGCATAACATTGGGTTTAAAGAAAAGGAAAATTTAGAAAGAATTAGAATATAAAAATTTATATAAATAAATATACAAATAATATTATAGCATAGCAGCAAAAGTGAAAGCTGATGACTAAAGATTTCTTATTCCAAGGATCACATTTGCAATTAGGCAATAACTTGATAAGGTACAAGAATCAAAATGTATAACAAGCCAAAAATAGAACAAGGTTGTCATTATCATTAATGTTTGAAGATATGGGAAAGAAAGTGTAGCCAAATATTGCTATCCAGTGGGTTTAGAAATAATGAAACAAAAATTTATACAAATCAATCAAATTATAAAATAGGTTCAAAAATTAAAATCGAGGACTGATGTTGGGTTATCTGAAGTTAACCCTAGTATTATAAGAAGGGCATATAAAGTTCATCCCATAACTGTTATACAAACTACTTTGGATTTGGGAAATTAAGGATGAATTTGTCCCACTTTGCAGGTACTTTATAGTGAAATTAGAAATTTTCATAGTACAATTCTCATATTTAGGGATTGTTTATGATATATGTTATAAGAACCTTATGATGAGTGATTTTATCACTCATCCATTATTAAGATTTTTTTGTTTAGTTTCAAGTAATTTCATTTGTTTTTTTTTATGTTTTTCTTGTTGGTTGTGTGCAGGTTTTAGTTGTTTCAATCTCCAAGAAATAAATCGATTCAAGGTGATTCAAGTGGCATTGGAAAGACGATTTTTGGGGCTATGATTTTCATGAAGAGGTAAAAAGTGATTCTTAATACAGCGGGAAGAAATTTCTTTCGTTGCAACAAGATTGGCAAAAGCCGCCACTATAGCCAGTTTATTTTGTCCACTGCGGCGAATTTTTCAAAGACCCTCACTGTAACGATAAATTTTCTTCTACTGTAGTAAGATTGACAGAAACCCTCGCTACAGTGAGAATAAGTTTTACCTGCTGCAGCACCATTTAGCAGAGATGTTTTCTTTGGTGCCCTAATTTCTTACTACTTAAAGAACTTTTCTTAGGATTCGTGAAAAGGGGAGAACCTAGTAGCTACCAAAGATTCCATAAGATTCTAGACCTTCTTTGAGAAGATTAAATCTTAAGAGATTGAAGAAGAGAGAAGAACACAAGACAAGGACTCCTATAACTTCAAGAGTTTTTCTTTCCTTTGTTTCTTTAGTATTTGATATTTTTTGGTGCATATAGAACATGTTCGGGATAATGACTTGTATTGAAATATTCACCATGGTTGGATAACTTTCCTTGTGCTTAAGGGTGTAATGAAACCTTAGTATTTATGTTATGAGATTATTTACTATCGTGTAATGCTTTTACTTATTTATGCTGTTATTTTTTATGTTTAGTTTAACTGGCCATTAAACTTATTAAAATGGTACTTGAAACTATGATTGAAAGAGTGAGTTTTATGTACAAGATTAAGGATGCATAACCTAAATGTTAATTTGTTGGAAAACAATTATTCACTAAGTAACAACATTTGGGGTTTTTACTTAATAATTGCACTATTAACTTAAGTTGAATAAGAATATTATCTTAGGTGATAGTGTATAGAATTTTATTGAGATTCAAAAGATAAAATAAAATTGATATAGGCTCTAGTTAATAGGTAATTGGGTATAAATAATAGTAAATTAGTATGGACATAAAAATTTTGGTGTACTCATATCTTTTAAGCATACCTTTAATAGAAATTTCTCCCATCAAGTTAATTAATAGTTTTATTGCCTTAATTTAGTTGATTAGCATCAGTTTTTATTCTAGTTTACCCAAATAGAGTTTAATCATTTTAATTGCAGTACTCAACTATCACAATCCTCATGGGAATAATATCCTATTTCTTTATACTACAAAACTCAACATCGTGCACTTAGGATTATTTATTTGTATTTTTGAATACGTTGTCAAGTTTTTGGTGCCGTTGTCAGGGAATTATGTTAGACGTTGAGTATAGTTGATATTGTGACCAAGTGACTGATTTTAATTTGGGTGTGTTTCTTGTTGATTTTCTTTTAGCTTTAAATTATGTTTAAATTTGTGTTGTTGTTGTTTTTTATGCGAATAAGTCAAAGTTTGGAGCTAACACCTTTTAATCCAGAAATCAAATGCACTTGTTGAAGAAATCAAGGTGCTAGAAGGAGGGAAATAACTAGAGAGTGAGAAGAGACTAGAAATCAAGCTCATCAAATGGCTGAAGACAATCATCAACAGCGAGCTCTTCAAGATTACTTCAGACCAGTAGTTAATGATAACTACTGAGGAATACAGAGATAAGTAATTCAGGCTAATAATTTTAAACTAAAGCCTACATTGATTAATACGATCCAGTATAATCAGTACAGAAGATTGTCTCATGAAGATCCTAATGTTCATTTAGGAACTTTCTTCAAAATATGTGATACAGTGAAGATGAACAGTGTCACTGAAAATGCAATTAGACTCAGATTATTTCATTTTTCATTGAGGGACTGAGCTAGAGGATGGTTCCAGTCTTTACAACCCGGGAGCATAGCAACATGGGAAGAGCTTGCTCAAAAAGTTTTATCCAAGTTCTTTCCACTATCAAAGACTTCGCAACTTAAAGAAGAGATAGTGCAATTCAGATAACTAGATTTTGAGCAATTATTTGAGGCTTGGGATAGACTCAAATATTTGATACAGGGATGTCCTCAACATAGGTATCAAGATTGGCTTCAAATTTAATTATTCTTCAATGGTTTAAATGGCCAACAGAAACCATTGTGGATGTAGTAGCTGGAGGAACTCTTTTGTCTAAGATAGTAGAGGAAGCTCAGTTATTACTTGAAGAAATGGCCTCCAATAACTATCAACGGCCAAATGAAAGGAACCAAAGGAGAGTTGTTGGTGTGCATAAATTGGATCCTATTGTGGTTTTGACAGCGCAAGTATCAGCTCTTACAAGTAAACTTTCAACCATGACGAGTAATGACCCATCATTGAGCAAAGAATCAATAGCTATAGCAAGTACATCGTATTCTGGGGTTGAAGATGATCAAGAGTAGGTTCAGTATGTCAATAACAGAAACTTCAACTTTTGAAGCTTCCCACTCACTACTATCCGAGATTACGAAATCATAAAAATTTCACTTATGGCAATACAAGAAACATGTTACAACCACCTCCAGGATTTTTGTAAAATCATATGGAGAAGAAACCTTTCTTAGAAGAGCTTATGGGGACGTTTATCAATAAAACTAGAGGGAGGTTTAATAAGACTGATAAGAATTGAAAGCATTGAGACTCATTATAGGAACATGGGAGCTACCATAAAGTCATTAGAAGTACAGATTAGTCAGATTGCTAAAGCCATAAAAGAATAATCAGTCAGTAAGTTCCCTAGTGATACGAAAAAAAATCCCAAGGATCATTGTAATGCTATCACCTTACAGAGCGGAAAAGAAGTAGAAATGCAACCAAAGAAGGAAGTTGTATAGCTTACTGTAGAAAAGGAGGAAATTGAAGAGAGAAGAGAGGCAGAAGAAGCTGAATACTTGGTTGATAAACCTGTGCAAGTGAAGAGTGGCCCAAGGATTACTTTTCCAGATAAACCTCCTATTAGACCTCCACCAATTCCCTTCCCACAAAGATTTCAAAAAAAAAAAAAAAAAAACTAGATGAGCAATTCAAAAAATTTCTAGACATCTTTAAGAACATCCATATCAACATTCCCTTGACAGAGACATTGGAGCAAATGCCTAACTATACAAAATTTATGAAAAAGATGATGTCAAAAAAGAGACGGTTGGAAGATCATGAAACAGTGAAATTATCATAGGAGTGTAGTACTATTCTTAAAAAAAATGCCTTAGGAGGTTAAGGATTCAGGTAATTTTACCATTCCTTGTACTATTAGAAATTCACCTTTTAAGAAGGCATTGTGTGATCTTAGTGCCAGTATCAATCTTATGCCACTTTCTGTCTTCAAAAAGTTGGGTTTAGGAAAAATAAAACTCACGACCATTTTTTTTATAAATGACGAACCGTTCTCTTTCTTTTCCCAAGAAAGTGGTTGAAGATGTATTGGTTAAAGTGGACAAGTTCATTTTCTCAATGGATTTTATGATACTTGATATAGAGACAGAGAAATTCTAATTATTCTTGACAACTAGAAGAGCTCTTATTGATGTTCATGGAAGGAATCTCACTTTGTGGGTTAATGACGAAGAAGTACAGTTCAACATTTATCAATCATTAAAATTTCCAGATAGAGACCAATCTTCTAAGAGAGTAGATGTGGTATCAAGCTCGGTAGATGCCATATTTCTAGACTTTTCCTCAAGAGATCCATTGAAGCATTGTTTGATAACTTCCAATATGCGCAAGGATGATCTTCCAACAGTTGAAGATGGGAGTTTTTATTGTGAAGTTCAGCATGATGAAAAAGGGGGGGTGTTCATTCTTGAAAACTTGATAGAGGATGATGCAAACAAGACTGAACAGATCTAGCTAATAACTCCTTCCGAAGTTTAATCCTTGAAATAATTACCTAAATATTTGAGGTATGCTTTCTTAGGCGAGAACTCACCTTTACCAGTCATCATTTCATCATCACTGGAACAGGAGCAAGAAGACATATTATTACAGGTTTTGAAGAAATATTGATCAGCTATTGGGTGGTCAATTTCGGATATTAAGGGTATAAGTCCAGCTGTGTGTATGCATAAAATTCTAAAGGAAGACGAGTATAAGCCAACTATTAAGCATCAAAGGAGATTGAATTCAGCAATAAAGGAAGTGGTCAGGGCTAAGGTGTTGAAATTATTAAATTCTAAGATCATTTATTGTATTTCAGATAGTCCGTGGGTGAGCCCGGTGCAAGTGGTGCCCAAGAAATGTGGAACTACTATAATTAAAAATGATAAGAATAAGTTAGTGCCAACAACAACAATAACAGGATGGAGAGTTTGTATTGACTATCGAAAGTTGAATAAGGCTACTCAAAAATATCACTTCCCATTGCCATTCATAGATCAAATATTAGATCGGCTTATTGGACATGAGTTTTATTGCTTCCTAGACGGGTATTCTGGATACAATTAGATTCCTATTTGCCCAAAAGATTAAGAGAAGACAATTTTTACTTATCCTTATGGCACATTTGCTTTCAGAAGGATGCCGTTTGGTCTGTGCAATGCACCAGCTACATTTCAAAGATATATGATGGCCATTTTTTTAGATCTCATTGAAGTTGTCATGGAAGTTTTTATGGATGATTTCTTAGTGTTTGGAACATCTTTTGATCATTGCTTTGTTGAATCGATATGGAGTCAAGCATAAGATTACTCTTACTTACCACCCTCAAACAAATCGTTAAATGACAACATGTTCAAAAATACAATAAAAATAACCGCAAGCATACGGTGTTGAGTTTTGTAATAATTGAGAAGTAGGATGTCGCTCCCACGAGGAGTGAACAATTACTAATTCTAATCAACTAAAACTAAGAAGTGGAACTATTAACTAAGTTATGAGGGAATGCTATTAAAATTATGCTGATCTAATTACATCAAAGTCTCCTATATCAATGTTAATTCACTATTATTTCCATGCATTTACCTATTAACTAGGGTTATAGTTGATTTTATATCATGTTTCGAATCTCAATAAAATCCTATACACCATCAACCAAGATAATATTCCTATTCAACTTGAGTCAATTGTTTAGTTGTTAAGTGCAACCCTAAAATGTTACCCTAAGAATAATTGCTTTCCAACAAATTATTTAAGGTGTGCTTCTTCAATCATATACATAAAAATCTCTTTACCAAGTCCAATTCTATATAACATTATAAATAGTTTAATGGCTAGTTAAACTAAGCATTAAGTACAAGAAGCACAAATAATTAAACATATTTCTATAATAACACATAACACAAAAACACTAAGGTTTCATTAAGCCCTTAAGCACAAGGGAATTCAGCCAATCATTGCAAATAACTCTAATACAGTCAATATCCATAATATATTTAAAAACATTAACAATAAGTTCAAACAATCAAGAACAGATGGAAGAAAAACTCTTTAAGTTGAAGAAAGTTTGTCTTGTGTTCCTCTCCCTTGATCTTCTATAATTTGAGCTTTAAAATAAATGTTTGGAATCTTCTAGAATTCTTGTGGTTGATAGGTTCTCCTCCCTCTCATGAATCCCAAGAAAATCCCCTTTTATAGAAAGAAATTAGGGCACCAAGAAGACATCTCCACTAAATGGCGAGAAAAAAATATCCTCGCTATAGCAGGAGTTTCTACCAAACTCACTACAACGAAAGAAAATATCTGACTGATGCGAAGGTCTCTGGAAAACTGGCTGCAGTTGACGGAATTAATTAGCTACAGCAGGGACCTCTGTCAATCTGGCTATAACGGCCAAAAATTCTTCCCACTACAACAAGGATCACTTTTAAATTCTTCAAGAAAAACACAACTCTGGACGTCGATTTTCCAAAGTCACTTGAATCACTATAAATTGACCTATTTCTTGGACAATCAAAATAACTAGAACCTGCACACCACCAATAAAAAAAATATAAAAATACCAACGAAATTACATGAAACTAAGCAAGGAATCTTCACTAAAGATTGAGTGATAAAATCACTCATCAAATACCCCCAAACTTAGATCTTGGCTCGTCCCGAGCAAAACAGAACTAAAAGAAGATTATAAAAACTAAACCACTTGACTACACAAACACAAACACCATGCTGAAATCACACAATCAAATATAAAAATAAAAACATGCACAAAAACAATCACTCAAAACAAAAAAAAAACTTAATGCTTGCTAGTAATTGAAATGATGGAAACATGATTCCTAAACATTGACATCAAACTAAAGACTCGACAAGAAAATCATAATTCATAGAGTTTGTATTAGATTTTCATTTTCTTACAAAAACACGCCTTCAGAGAATTTAGGTGAATCTAAAATTGACATTAACTACCAATCCACTTTTTACTTGCAAAAGTCATTTTTCATTTTTTTTATAATTAACACAAGAGTATTATGGCTTGAGCATTTAATTTACTACAGTACTTTACTCTTACTTTAGTTCTAATAAACCTTTCTACGGGATTGTTGACGTTTCATGACCAACCTCCGATTACTCAATTTTATTAAAAACACAAGCTACTTAGCATGAAGTCCCAGTTGGCGCAATCCAAGAGGGGGGTGAATTGGATTAATTAAAAATTTGAACTTAAAACAAAATAAAATATAGTCTATATGAAGTATGAATGAGATGCTGTGCAAACTGAAAATTAAATGAACACAGGATTTTTATAGTGGTTCGATAATCCGTCTACGTCCACTCTTCTCGGGTGATTCCACACACACACGAGGATAACTACAGTCTTTGTTTTCCCGGGTCA
>JAVXUL010031878.1:0-26473 GCA_035590515.1 Trichilia minutiflora
CTTGTCTACACGATCTTGGGGTTCCAAACCATCTTAGTTATCGGGTTTCATCACTTTTGTTGGTGGAGTTCATATCAATTATCATATAATACACATACATATATTGTCATCTAGTTAATCAAATTAATTAACAAAATCATTTACAAAATTATAATAACATTAAATACATTAATACACATCATTCATAATAAACATTCATCATATGAATTAATGGACATTAAGTAACCATAATGAGATAATAATAATCAAGAACATTTTCTCATCTTCGCCAAGCAAATATACATACAATTAATGATTATTTAACTATCATTAACACTTAATAATAATTAACCATGATCATTAATAAGTGTTTATCACTTAAACACATTTAATCAAATAAAAAGTAAGTAGTATGCTTAAGAAACCAACATGGCCGAATTCTTTAGGGCATTATACATGATGAATGCATTCTTATTTCATGAAATCAACATCATTCCATGCAAATAACGCAAGTTAGCATAACATTTATGCATATAACCTATATGGCCAAATACATGTATATGGCTCCATCATGTATAATCCACTTTCATCTCATGAAATTCGTGGTCCCATAACATTCCAAACATTACAAAATACTTTTGATCTCATCAAAACACTAAGACCATGAACTATTCATCATCTTCAAGCTTGGAAACCATTATGTACACAAAACCCCTAAAATCTCCATAAAGTAATACATGCTCCAATCGACCAAATCATCAACCATATAAGCATCTCAATTACATGCTCTGATACCTTTGTGAGAGTGATTACATGGTTTTAGGGTTCATGTCATTAAACTCATTTATATGGCATTTTAAGCAAAAATAATAAAAAATACATGATTTTTCACTAACCTTCAATGAAGTTTGATAAAGAATAAAACCAAAAGGTTAGGATCTCCAAGAGAACAAATCCTAATGCTCCAAAACAAGCTTGACCAAATTGAGTAGAGAGAGAGAGAGAGCTTGATGTTTTGTAATTTTTGTGAAATTATGGCATATCTAGCAAAATTAGCAAAATGACCCATATTTATTCTAATACCATCAATTACTAAATTGTCCATTCATATTTATCAATGAGAAAAGGATCCAAAGCTTGTCCAACAAGCCTTCTAATAGATAAAATTTTACTTAGGTCCCCATATTTTAAAAATATGACAAATAGGCCCCTTATTTGGTCAAACCTACTTTGATCAAGTTTATTATAATTCTAATTTTATATTTAAATATCAATGAAATATTGTAACATACTCTAAGTTATAATTGGGCCAATATCTCAAACCCTCGTATTTGTTAAACTAGTTAAAGTATAATTTGATCACACATTTCGACCTAATATTATCTCCGAGCATGCTAGCACTGTTACGAATAATATTTACTCACTCTCAAAGCAAGAATTAGTATTAGTTATTAGTTGTGACCTCTTGGATTTATTATGGTATTAGCCATGAGTTAAAATCGATTAAATCAAACTTGTTTTGAGTCATTTGATGCTCAACGACTATAGTTAATATCTAGCAATATACTATAGTCCCTAAACCGTAATGAAGTAGGACTTCATCGAACCTTTTACACATGAATATATATTTCATATGAATATATTCCTTTTGTTAGTCTAATCTCGATCAAATTAGGGCTCACGAATATCAAAACCCTAAAACTTGATCACTACTCGGACTAATGATCAATACACTTTGAACTTGTTACCACGAACTCTTTTGTGTAACTATTAAGTACTTTGATTAAAGATTTTGATTTCAGATGTTTATCAATGTTTGACTTGGAACTCAAAGTTGGATCAAGTCTACGAAATCTTAAAATCCTTTTATCAAGAAATGGATCTTATGTTGACAATTATTCGTGTTTAAATATAAATAACACATGACCAAATCAGTTTCTTATCTGAGGTGTGGTTAATCTCATACTCATACATCATATAAACTATGTGCATCTATACTGAGCAACGAAATTAATGTCTCAAGTCTAAAGAATAATTAACACATTAGTATAATTACATGATGAATTATTGATACATATTTTTTTTTTGTGTTAATAATGTTGGTGTTGTATGCCCTAAAACTATTCGTATTGTCAGTTTTAGATATTTTTGTATTGAGTTACTATTTGTATATTTACTGTACAAATTTTATTAATAAATAAATTGTTTATTATTCATATATGTATGCTTCTTCTTCTATTAATCATACTAATAATAGAATATACATATGAATTACCCAGATAATTTTATTGTCAAAATTGTTCCCTACGATAGTTATATCGATTGGGCATCGATATCATATAGTAGACATACTGAATATCTCTGATAAATATCATGAGATTATATTAGTGTGGATAATATGATAGTCATATCATTAGAACATTTGCATGTTTATGCATATTATAATTCAAAAATTACAGAATTATATTAACAATTCATTAATTGCTTATATACATGTAACATTTACATGTTTTGTTTTAGAAATTAAATTTCTAATTTGAGAAATTAATTTTCATGTTTGTTTGTGTAATAGAATTTCTTGTCTTACAAGAATTTATGGTGTTTGTGTATTGGTTTTTATTTTTTTTTTAATCTTGTCTCACAAGAATTTTGTTTGTATATGTGTAAATATATCTTTAGGTAACTAGTCATACTAGAAACCTTATTTTGCTTATTGGAATTATTCGATCAGTTAATCAACATTAACTAGTCAAATTAAGTCACTAATCACTGATATAGTTAACTTATTATATTGGCATGATTACCGTGTTACATTGATGCCATTAGTGATAATTACTAAAGTTTTTAAACAAATCAAATTTGTCTTAACTAAGCCTAATATTAATGTTGAAGAAAATTTTTAAAAACAAGTTAGGGCTTTAGTTTGTTACCTAGCTAACTTGAAGATTTGATGAAATTTAAGCTCAAAATCACGAATTTCTCATGAGTTTGTCAGATTTGATGAGTTTGCACCATCCTCATAGTTTCTCATGCTTGGCCATCCATCACTAGATAGAAGGAGAGATGATAATTCTTCAATTCTTTATTAAATGAAATAATAAATCATTATTTATATTTTTCATTTTATTTTTCCATTAAATAAAGCCAGATTCATTTAGGGGTGACAATTTGGGTCACGACACCATTATTCGACATGAATTCGATATAATTAAACGGATTTGGATTTGAAATTTTGATACGAATAATAAACGATTCGTATTCGTGTCACACGATTAATAATTGTGTCAGATTCGAATTTGACATTTTGAATTCATTTATTAATTTAAAACAAGATTAAGACATGATTAAAATATGATTAGTTAATAGAATAATCGTATTTAAATAAATAATTATGTCTAAATGAATAATTACTTAATATAATAATTTTATTTATTTATATTTGATACTTATTTTATATTAAATAAATAATTAGTTAAATAGGTTAAATTTTATATTGATTAATTAAATGGATTGAATAGATTGAATTAAATTAATGATCCAATCATATTGTATTATATCACCTATTTAAAAAATAAATGACACGATTATTAAATGGATGACATGATTAATAAATTGATCGTATTTGAATTGAGGATTTTTAACACGATTAATAAATGGATCGTATTCGGATGAGCATAAAAAAATATTGTAAGTTCATTAATACGACATGAATACGATACGTTTATCCGAACTAACACACTTAGATTCATTTAATAAATATTATTATTTAATTAGACATTATGTGATACAATAACATCTACAATAGATGGGTGCAACCATGATACAAATTAACCAATGAGCATTTAACATTTAATGGTAAACTTAGGCCAATTAAAAATTGTCAAATGTTTATATACTAACGATTAATGTATATAACATTTATTCATTTCTTTAACAATTAAAGAAATTAAATAATTAGCAAATTAATTGATAGTTTAATTAATATTATGAATTTTTATAAGTTCATAATTATGATATATTTATCATAATGCCCTTAATCAATTTATATATAAGGATAAAATGATAATGTTATTCAAATTAAACACTTTAATTTGAATTTTATTATTTTACCTTAAAATCATATCTTAAATTATTTAATAATCTCAATTATCAACTTTAGTATGTAATTTATATGAAATTATATAAATAATCACATAAGGGTAAAATAATAATTTTAATATAAATTAAACACTTTAATTTAAATTTAACTATTTTACGTTAAAATCATATTTTAACATATTTGATAATCTCAATTATAAATTTAATATGTAATTTGCATTAAATTATATAAATATATCACACATATTAATTCTTTAACATTCTAAAAAATAATAAATATATATAATACTTATATATATTTATTTCAATATTTTATTTTATCTCTGAAGGTGCTAGCCATCTACAAATAATATTATATCTCTTTTTTATATTAAAAAATGCACAAGACTTAAATGAGAATTTTGGTGTGACTATGAAGATTCACCGTAACTTAGCTATAAACATATACTGAATATTTAAATTCTAAATTTTCAATTTTAAAGACTTTGAAAACTCAACGACTATGATTAGTATCTAGTAATATGTTATAGTTCCTAAATTATAATGAACAAATTCTTTATCAAACCTTTAATTGATTGTAAATACCATGTGGGTTATATCCTTCCGTTATCTAATCCTAATCGAGTAAGTGCTCATGAAATATCAAAATTCTAATCTCGATTTACTTATAAATCATCAATCAATATGTCATTAATACATCCTCACGAACTCTTCGTGTGACTATTATATTGCCATGGCCTTGGACTTATCTTTCAGACATTCATCGATATTCAATTAAGAACTCGACTTGAATAGAGTCAACGAAAACCCTCAATTTAATTTGTCGAGCAACGAATCCCATCTTGAATGTCAATCAGACTCCTATATGAATAACGCATAATCAAACCAACTTTAACATACAAGACGTTATTAGCCCTATACTTATACATCATATGAACTATACACATCTATAAACGTCTCAAGTTAAAGGATTATGTCACACACTAGTATAATATTTTGATAAATCATTGATTATATACATACCATATGATTTATTGATAATTGATCATCTTCAATAAATAGTTCTCTAATTATAAATCTATACTAATACCCTTATAATAATACTTATATTGTCAGCATAATATATATCTTCTTATGATATCCATAGGCAATATTCAGTATACCTACTGTGTAATATATGATGGTTCTATGGTCTAAATCATGCAATAATGTAAGTTTTTCATCAAGAAACCCTAAGCTAAAATTAATGAAAACAAGAGTTAACATCATAAATTACCTTAAGCCTTTATTTAGACTTGTTGCAAGCTTGAAGGTGGGATGAATTTGAAGCACAAAACCTTATGTTCTCTTCACTTTGCACTCACCTCCATAGCTTCTTCTTGGCCAACGTGAGAGGTTGTAAGAGAGATTGAATTTTTGATTCAATTTCAATGCCAAATTTAAAAGAAAATAATATATAACTTTTTAATATCCAATTATTTTAACTTATATTTATCTAATAAATATGATATAATAATGGGATAAAATGTGATACATCCAAAATCATTTTTCATGGATGTAACTATACTTTAAATGCAACCAATAGGCATTTGACAAATTAAACAAATGTGGACCAATCAAATTAATCCACTTGTTTAAATGTTAGCCATTAACATTCATTCACTTTATTTAATTATTTACTAATTAAATCATGTAGATAATTATCTCATTAATGAACTAATTAATTAATATAATGTATTTTCATAAAATACATAAATATGGTATAATTACTATAATGTCCTTGATCACATTTACACATAAGGATAAAATGGTCTTTTCTAATCAAATTAAACACTTTAATTTAGATTTTATGCTTTTATATTAAAATCATATTTTAATATATTTGATAATCAAAATTATCAAATTTAAATATGTAATTAATAATAAATGACACGCATATATCACATTAGGGGCAAAATAATTATTTCACACTAAATGAAACTATTTTATTTAATTTTTACTATTTTACCTTAAAATAATATTTTAACACATTTGATAATCAATATTATCAATTTTGGCAAGTTATTTACATTAAATAACATTATGATATTAGTATATCATCTCTTTAACACATTAAAAAGTATTTAATACGTATAACCATTACACGTATAGGTTTGACCTTTTCTAATATTATCATGAGGCCTCTCTCGATAATATTTTAATCTCTCTCTCATGTGAAGAAGCGTTAGAGGATCTTGGTGGACCATGAAGGTTCACCGTGACTCAGTCATGAACATATGCCTAATATTTCGACTCCGAATATTTCAGTTGCTCAACGACTATGGTTAGTATCTAGCAATACGCCATAGTCCCCAAGTCACGATGAAGAAGGATATTTATCAAACCTTTCATCGATTACACATAATGTGTGAGTAATATCCTTTAGTTGTCGTATCTTGATTGAGATAGAGGTTCATAAACTATCAAAACCCTAATCTCAATTCTCATTCGAATCGTCGATCATATATCAATATTATACTGTGGCCACAGACTTATAATCAAGACATCATATTGACATTCGATTAGGAACTTGACTTGGACTGAAGTAACGGAAATTTTTAAGCCAACGAATCTCCTCTTGACTGTCAACTAAACACCTATATGAACAAAGTATATCTAAACTGGCTTCTTGTATAAAGCGTGATTAGACCTGCATGTATACACCATATGAAATATATCCATCCATATAGTGTCTGATTCTAGATGTCTCAGGTCAAAGTATTATATCACATACTATTACAATCTACCGATAAATCATTGACTACATGCATACCATGTGATTCATCGATATTCGATTCTGTTCGATAAATAGTTCACTAATTATAAATCCATACTAATGCTCTTATGACAATACTTATATTGTCAGCCTACATATATTATCATATAATATCATTAGACGATAACTAGTGTGCCTACTATATGATATAGTTGCCCATTCAACACCACGTATATAAGAAACAATTTGATAATTTATTTAACAATTAAATAAAATTATCCGGACGATTTACATACATTCGATATTCATTTGACTGAAAAATAAAGGAAGCAACTAATGTATGTAAATAAAGAACAATTTTTTTTTATTAATAAATATAAAGTTTATACAAGATCATAAATCATGAAATTGATAATATGAATAGTTTCTAGGGTATACACACTAACATAAACTTACCCGCAGACCCCATCTGTACATAAACTCCATGGCCTCAGCATCGCTCAAAGTATCCATTCTTTGGGTGAAACTGGGTGCAAGATACTTCCCAGTATCATTTATGAGGTCCAAGAGATGGAAAAAATGCTTTTGTTTTCCCTTATGAATGTCATCTGACCTTAGTTCGGATATCTCTACCACCCTAAAGAAGCTCTCAGAGGGTGATTTCGGAGGAGCAGACTCACTGATCTTTATTTTCTTCTACCCCTGTTTGATAGGAGGATCTTCTCTCATCCTCTTCTGCCCTTTTTTGAGTGAGGGGTTTTCTCTCATCACCCCTTTTCTTTTATCCTGAACAATGATGGGGGCGGACTCAGATCCCGATTCTAAGGGTATGAGGCCCTGGTCCTCCTCCTCATAAAGCCACTCTCCCTGTTTGGTTGTTGTTTTTAGGGGGGTGTTTTTTTTGAGGTATCTGCTTACTTTTTCCCTGCAAGTTTGCTCAGGGAGGATAGTGTAGATGGTTTTCTTGACATTGTACTTTCAAGCAAAAAAGTTAGTCACATTTACAACAATAACAAATATCACAGAGTTATATATTTATATAAAAAATGTTTACTCTGAGCATAATTTATTTTCTGCAAATTCACAAAGTCTTTACTGGGACAAGTTTTTACTAGACCCGAGGCCAGGAGGTTCATATCCGAGAATAAGGACTTCTGGTTTGATGACTGAGACCTGACTAGCCTAATGATCTCTAGACTACAGGGGCTTAGTTCTTTCTCCCCTGTCCATAGTAAGACTTCATAAAAAGTTCTCAAGACAGGGAGGTGTGGCTCGGAATTCCAGTTGCCACCTACAAAGAACTATTTATTCTTTCAATCCTTATTATAGGTGGGATTTTTCTTGATCGGATTGGGCTTACAAGGTCTCGCCTAGAGGTAATACCATCCAAGATTCTTCTCCGGATTTTTTTTTAGCACAAACAAATGCTCCAGTTCCTCTGTTGTAGGTGATGAGTCCGTTATTTGGCTCCATAAAACAAATAACCCCTCAAGCGTCCTCCAGCCATTCAGGTTAAGCTGATACGGGGCTATCTTAATCATTGTAAAGATCCAATAAAAATATCCCTGCAAGGGTAATCTAGCTTTTAGGTAAAACAGCTCTTCATTGAATGCAATTTCATCCTCAAGAAGGCTACTGGGACTTTCATTAGCCTCGAGGGCTCGGAGGTAAACGTCCTCGGGGATCCCAAAGCAAGCCGTATAGGCTTCAAGGTTAGTCTTCATAATTATAGAGGCGAACCAGTCTTGTTCATACAATGATCGGGCTTCTGATATTGGTTTCGGACTAGCTACTAAGCCCAAATCTCCTCCTAAGTTATCTCCCCTAGAAACAACCTCGGGGGTAGATAAAGAACTGGAAACAGAAGCCATTTCTACCCAAAAAACAAAAAGAAAAAGGTCAATAGGACTGTTCGGGGATCATCGACAACTCTAAAGTTTTTCTATTACTATCAAGATCACTACATCCTATTAGTTAGAGTCGAGACAATATTTGAGTCTTTGTTTTTTCCGTGAATACAGTACTAATGATTCTGAACTAATATTTTACATCTCTACAGGTTATGAATGCCCATAAAAGGCCACTAAATCATTTTAACAGGTTTATACATGCATTCTGTTATGCCTAGTTATATAGCACAGAGTATGAAAATTTACAGAAAACATTGACAGACAGGGATATGTGAGGAATTTATTGAATATTTTGAAGAAGAAACTTAAGGTGAAAGTTCTCGGAGAACCGGCTGAAAGCTGTGAACTAAAGGTTACCAAAGATCGTCAAGAAGTTCTGAGGAATACTCTGTTGCAGATGATAAAGAAGAGAAAGAAAAACAGATTTCAAAAAAGGGGGGAGGGGGTGGTATTTATAGAGACAAATGAGGGAGAAGATCAGAAAAATCCTAACCGTTGTATCGAATCCAACGGATAGGGAAATGCCAATTAATTCAATTTTGAAGTGCCAAGAGTCACATCCCTTCAAATTTGACTTCCTGTAAGGCCCATGTTTTTAGACGAATCATTGCGGCCTAGATATCTCAATCCTCTAGTCTCATCTTTCAATAGGAAAATGCTACGTGGATGCCGGTTATGTTTTTCAAAAAATTAACTTAAAGATGATGGCAGTAAAAACGACGTGGCCCATATGACAGCTGTATAGCAGTTATTAAATTTTTAATTAAAAACTGGGGAGCTTAATATTTGGGTATTTTTATTAAAGCCTAGTCCAAAGACCCAAACCCATAGTATGGATATGATTACCCCTATAAATCCCTAAATATGGTGACGTTCTGAGACCTTTTCCTATAATACTAAAAACAATAAGATCGTGTCGGGTGAACCATCCAGACCACGAGTTCAAGAATCTATTTCGGATTACTTATAGCAAATATGTGCTTGAAAATAGTCTCCAATACCAACTATCTTGGGGCATTTGATTAAGCAACTATTATATATGATGTCATAAAAGGCTTATAATATCTCCAAAAGAAACATCAAAACTCAGAGCCTCGAGGAATCAATCATTTGACCCCATCAATCTCTCAGAATATTCTCAGATATCCGTGGTATGGTATGACACCTACAACAGTCACACCCCACGATTCCACGACAAACTTTTAGGACACACCAGTCAGCTAATGACACGTGTTAACAAGTACGAAATTTTATGATTCTAACATAACTGAATCCGAGAATAAAGAAAAATATGTATTATCTTTTAGACAGAAAATATTCACATATAAAAAGAATAACAATTTATAAACACTCGGATTTTTCTTTAGTTTTTTAATTATTTTTTTTACTCTCATATATAAGCAAAAATCTTACTTGCTTAAGTATTAAAGATTTTTTTTTCATTAAATTGGTTTTTTCTTTAAAATTTTATTATTTTACAGTTTATTTAATCAAAAAAAAAAAAAAAAAAAAGAAGATAAATTGATGCTAGGGAGCGAAGGTAATCACAATTTATTAAGTTAACAATTATAATAAAAATTTGACTATGATTATAAGTCTATATAATCTATTTAATTGCACGCTATTGATAAATTTAAGACTTGGGTTAAGAATTAGTCATGGGATCCGACTTAAGCTCGTCACATAGTTACTCATATATATATATATATATGTATGATTCTCAGTTTAGCGGTTGAAATCTTTAGACAAATAATATAGGAGCAAATAAACATTATTGAGGATTATCACTAAATTCAACATTTGCAGCTCCGATGATAACTAACAATAGTTGATAAAATCTTTTTTATCAATTATTTATTTTATGTAAAGATGATAGTTGGGCTTCCTATAGGCCCAAATATCTTGAACTGTGTAAGGGCATACCAAGTGAAGAAGATTTATAACTATAATCTATTTTATTTTAATTCAATTTTAAAAAACACAATAAATAAAATTTGATACGGTGATTAATTAAAAATTGCAACACCTCTACCGATTTAGAGTCCGCATAAATAATTAATAAATTAAATATATTATGTTATTTATTTATCACATAATTTTATTTAATTAATCGTTGTAAATAAGTTGAAGTTGTTCGAAAACAAACAATATATGATCATGACATCTTAGTTGATGTTAGTCAACTATTTACAATGAATTTCTTCGAAATCTTCAAATAAATTATGACAAATCACAATTCCTTTGTGAATTTTATGTAAAATGTGTGCACTTTTTTCACAAATTTGCAAATCAAGTTGTTTTCAATGATTCAATCTCTACATGTAATTAAACTTTTAATCACATCATGATTATATAATAAAATTATATTGGATCCTTCTTAAAATATAACTTGAAATTCACTTATGATTCAGCTATCTAAAAAATCTAAAAAGACCTCAAAATATACCATTGATAAGTGATTAAGCCTTGATGAATCTTTTTTTTTTCTTTCATTCTAGGCAAACGCTCTTTGAAATAACTTGACTTTATATAATTTGCATAGCAAAAGAATTATTATATGTAACACAAAACCCTCTTAGTTGACATTAGTCGAGTATTTACAATGAATCTCTTCAAAATCTTCAAACAAATTATGACAAATTACAATTCCTTTGTGAATTTGTGTAAAATGTGTATTCTTTTTCTACAAATTGGCAAACAAAGTTAGTTTCAATGATTCAATCCCTCCATGTAATTAAACTTTTAATCACATCATGATCATATCATCAACAGTCTTTGGAAAAATTGTTCAAAGCATATGAGGAATATATTTCCTTTGTCTTTTTATTAAGAATATTTACATATTTTTGACGAATTTTGAATACGTTAAAATCTACGTGGTCTCCACTAGCACTAGTGATTTGTCTTTTTCAATTTGGTTGATAGGAAATCATATGCTTCCATAATGTTATTTTCTCTACGGATTTCCCTCTATTTTCCAAAATTAAATCTAATTACCCAAATGCTATTATGGGTACAAATGTTTCGTGATTTATAATTAAAATTTGTTTAAAAGAAAATCAAATACAAATTAATAAAAGAATATAAAATTATGATATTTGACATTTGAGAATTTTAATTTTCTTCTCAATTATTATTGATTTATTTACTTTCAAATAATAATTAATTAAAAGTTGAAAGTATAATAGAATTCATTCTTGTTTATCTCATCTGACGTTAGAATTTAAAACAGCATCTAAAACCATTCAACTTGACTGTTATTGCAAACATTATGCGCTGGAGCTGACTCAGAAAACAGGAAGTAGCTCTCTTTGACTTATTATTGGGATTTACTAATAAGATATTTGTTAAAAAAATTTATATTTAGTCAATTATATTATTAATTATTATATTAAACATAAAAAATTATTATAAATAATAAATATAAAAAATTAACAAATATTCTAAAGTATTCGTTATTAAAATTTTTTATTATTTACTCTCAAAGTGTTGCTTGGCTTGCAAAAACATCAAAATCATTAAATTACATAAACATTCACGAAAGAAAGTCTTTGGCAGGCATGATTATGTATATATAACATACTAAAAAATTATGCCCTTATATATATTTTTTAATTTTAAGTAAATGATTATTTATTTTTTTATGTTTTAAAAATAAACAGTAATTCTTAACTAGACACTCACACTTTTATATATATATATATATATATATATAAATTTTATTTAAAATATTAAATAATAATAATAATAATAATAATAATAATAATAATATCAACTCTAATTTATTTTTATGAGTTTATATATGTAATTAGTATTTAGTATTTATATTTATAAGAAGCAAAAGACAAGAAAGATTTTAGCTCTCAAAGCTGTTAATGGAAATGGTGAAAAATATTTGGAAAGACTGAAAGAGGGAAATCAATGAAATCGAGGTCGTCTTTTGTTCGGAAGAAGGTTGACGACATCCCGGGGCTCTAAAACAAATAATAAATAATAAAAATTAATGGGAAAATGGAAGACAAGTAGACAACACAACACAGTCACAAACTCACAATAATTCTTATTTAATCGATATTTTCTATGGGCAGAACCATGGTACACTTGGTTATATGGAAAATTATTTCAAATTTTTTTAAAAAAAATTAAAAATTTCTCATTATAATTTTTATTTGAATTATTTTTAATTTTTAATAATAAATAAATAAAAATTAAATGGAGAAGGAATCAGGTGCTTCCGCTCTATAAATCCATTTTTCAAAGGTGCCATTTCACTTCTGTACATTGGGCATTCTGAAGATTTTGGCTGCCGGGATGGATTCTTTGAAGAATTTTCAAACTTTTTGTGACAATGAAAAAAATATTTGTACTATTCGACAGTAAAATATATATATATTAATTAAAATTTTTATAGCCAAAAAAAATTATATTATTATTAATTAACTAAATTTAATTATATAAAATATGTTGTGTAAAAATTAATCCCGATTAATTTTAAAAATAAATCTTAAATTTTCTTGTATGAATATATTGAAATAAAAATAATTATTATATTATTAATTCATATATATAAGAGAAGTAAGTTTTGATTTGATACTTTTAATAACGATATCATATCAATAAAATGTAATAGAAAATATATACGATGTCATTTATAATATTTAGCGTTATTTATTAATATATATTTTAACTCAAAAAATTAAATTTATTAAGTAAATAAATAATCTTAATATTGCTATAATTTTCAATAATATTATTTTAAATTAAATGTATATAACAATCATAATATAGAATAAAATTTTGATATTGTGACGGCGTAATGTTTAGTACTAGTAGTCCATCCAATAATATACACGTCTAGAAGAAATGGTTGATGTAACTTGGCACACCTATGTACAAATAACTTGAAATGTTTAACGTAAAAATTAAATTAAAAATAAAATTAATAGAATAATACATTAATATATTATAGTCAATTTTTATAATATAAAATCAAGTAAAAATCAAAGAACGAAAAGAGTGATGAAATAATATTTTTTTTAAAAATAATTATAAAAAAATAAATTGAAAAATAAATATAATTAATTATAATATATTTTTTTTTTATTGGGTAAAATTTTCCAAGGTGGAATGAGAAGTCTAGTCTAGGCTCTTATCTATTGCAGGAATATGGAAATTTTCCGCTCTTAAAAGAAATACTACTCTTGTAGCCTTTTATAAAAGAAGATGGACCCCACAAACAAGTGGGAAGAAAGGAAGGAAATTTGTTTCATAGCATTATTCATGATATTTAAAAAAAAAGACATTTATTTTATAAAATTATTTTTTATAAAAAAAATAAAAATTATATTCCACGGGTGTTTTTCTAATCAATATATAATATTAAAATGGATCAAAATTTAATATTAATCTAGTTTTAAATTGAACAAATACACCTTATAAATAATTAAATCATCAATTATTGAGATTAATTATTAATTATCATATAACGTTAAAAGACACAAGCAAATAAATCAAAACATAAACATTAAATATAAATAAATTTAGATGGAAGATTACATTTTATATATGTGGCCTTTAGCGTGCACTAGGAATTGAGCTTAGGTTGACCTTTAATTAAATAAAAAAAACACCTACCCTTACGCATTATGTGGGGCATTGTCATTGCCCCTATCCTATTCACCTATATCATTATCAATTAATTATTAGTACACAATAAATAAAATTTTTATTACTTATATTTAGTTATGATTTTTAATAGATTTAAATTCAAAAAATATTCATTAATTATTATATTAAATATAAAAAAATATTATAAAAATAAATATAAAAATATTAACAAATAATCTAAGAGTAATCGTTAGTATTTTTTTTATGCATCATATAAAATATCATGAACTTTTATAATTTCATGATAATTATACCTTTGCCCTTTAATATTGAACAAATCTTTAGTAATTATTTAAAATTATTAATTAATTCCTCTAATAATAATATTCCTTGACCAAATAGTTATGCGACAGATGTTTAATTCACCTAACCAATATTTTGTCCTTTTCCATTTATTTTTTCCCCCCTTAAATAAAGATAAGATAAAGAGTAATAAATAATTCAATCCTTGTAACATTTAACTAACGAGTCCTTAAATAAAAATGATTATGATAGTAGAAAGAGTAGTTTTGCAAAATTTAAATGAATTTTGCTAAATAGATTAAAGATTTTATATTTATTATTTAACATATTTTTTGTATTTAATATAATGATTAATGAATATTTTTTATTTATTTAAAATTATAATTTATCAAATATAATAACTTAAGCAAATGGTCTAAGGGCACTATCTTAAAAAAAAAAGGGCACAAATTTTCTTCTTTTTTTTTTTCTATGAGAGTGTAAAATTGGTAACCTAATTCATTTAAATAATTAAGGAGTAACAAAGACCGGAATTTTTAAATTTTTTATTATATTTCTTAACTCGTATCGTTTAATTTTTTAGTTTATAAAAATACATAAAAAAGTTGATTATAATTAATTATATTAAAAAAAAAAGTAAGTAAAAACTGAATTCGTTGCTGGGCAGTTGGCCAAACGTTACTATCACTTTACGGCACTACATCTACATGAACGCCACCTGTCAACTTTTCCAGCCCCTATATTGCACGCACCAATTATATCCGCCACTTTCTGACAAGACAGGAAGGCGCGTGTATATCCTATGGGTTGTGGGTCCCAATGTCGTTTTCGCTCGTTTCTGCCCGCGAAGGATTTCAACTGTTAATCGATACATATATTTATATATATTTTTTATTTATTGAAACAACGAAGGATAAATGATTGCGTCACCCGCAGTTGCATTTACGTTCGCTGTAGTTGCGGCTAAGGCTGCGTCTGGCTTGTATGGCAGTTGGGAGTTTGGAAGAAGGCAATTTTTTATTTCTTATGGACAATAACAATTTAGTTCCTCAATTTAGGTCAAATAATAAGTTAAAACATACTTTGAAAATTATAAGAAATTAGTCCCTCGCTTAGTCGCTTATCGCTTGAGTTTTATGTACAAGTATAATTTCCTAAGTGGACTAATTTGCCATAAAAAATAAAAGTATGTAAAAGTTTTTGTTTATCTTTAAACTTAGGGATTAAATTGTTATTATGCATTTCCTTTAAAGAGAGAAAAACGGGTTTCTATAGAGCGGTTTTCATACTAAGATTTGAAACACCCAAAAAGATATTGAATTAAAATAATTTAATTAATTTTGTGCCATAAATATTTGAATTAATGACGTTCACTAATTTAATTTATCTAATTTAAGTTAAATTTAACGTCTAATTAATGCCAAAGATACGAAGAAAAAAGTAAAAATAAAAGATAAAATTAGATTAGATTCTCAATACGCCTCAATCTTTTTTAAAAAGGATTTGTAATATTCGTTCGAACATTTTAATACTAATTTCTAAATAGATTATTGATTTTGTTTGACAAATTTTCTTAAATTATTATCCGCACAAAAATATTAATTAAATTTTTTTTGTTACACGTTATGAATACGATATAAGACAAATTATGGTACCCAACTAAAATTGATGACTTAAAAAATAATATCAATGTTATTTAAATATTTCCATAGGAATAATCATTTTGCAAGGCGGTTAGAGAACGATGGTCCCGTATCAACGGCTCGATGCTGTGATCGATACCGAAATAGGCAAAGCAGATCTCCTTTTAGTCTCAATCGACGGACAAAAGTAGACAGACCTCAGACGAGAATAATGTTCCTTGACGTAGCGGATCCAAAGCCGCGCCTCCCAAACCACCCACAGATGAAACCCCAACTGGAACCAATCAGTGACTAGCTGTCAAATCATCTGACAGTATACAGTTTTATTTCAACTTGGTCTCCTTTTCAATTTTCCTTTTTTTTTCCTATTAAAAATAAAAAGATAAAATTATATTACCTAAATAATTATATTTAATGGAGGAATAAATAATTATATAACTATAAAAATTTACCTTTACGTAGTATACTAAATTTGATGTACCGAATACATGTAAAAAATTATATTTAATAAATAAATAAATAATTATATAAATATAAAAACTTCTCTGCATTCATATTAGTGCCAATCAATTGTCATTAATTCAGCTAATTTTTTGAGATAAATCCCTATACTAAATAAATATAATTAATATCAAATTTAGTTAACAACGTTACATGCTAAATAGTATGTGATGTTATTAATACTAATTTACATATATATATATATATATATATATACACACATGCGCGTGTTTTATAGAACAAGTGATTAAGTTATTTTAATTGAATTTTATTAATAAATAATTTATATATATATCATTTATAATATTTTTTGATATTTAATATAATAATTAATAAATATTTTTTATACATTTTATTCTATTGAAAATGATAACTTACCGCATATAAAAATTTTAATGAGCTTAGCACTAGTTAACAAAATTCATTTTAATTTAACATTAATTTAATAAAATTATATTTTATATTTTAAATACATTAGTGAACAATTTTTCGTTAATTATTACATTTATTTGATATAATATTTTTAAATTAATAAACAATCATAATTTCTTAAAAAATTATTTAGTATTTTTTAAAAAAGTTTTATTGTATTTTTAGAACAGTTATTAAAGTTTTTATACTAGGTAATTTATAATTTTTAATGAATTAAAATCTATAAAAATATCCATTAATTATTATATTAAATACTAAAAATTATTATAAGTGATAAATATAAAAACTTTAGCAAATATTTTTAAAAATATTTACAAAATCAATTGAAAATATTTTTGCCTTTTAAGACATTGTTAAGCTTACTCTAGTTGGTACATTGGGAAAGATGCTCGTTCATTATTACATAAATATAAATATAAAATTTTTAATCTAATAATTTTTTTTTGAATATTTTAATAATTTAATAATAATAAATTAAGTTATAAATTAAATTTGAGATATATAATTTAAGTGTATATTATAGATTCAATCTAAAATAATTTATATTTTTATATATATATTTTTTAATTTAAAAACGTATAATGTGGGCATTTTAATCTAAAACAAGTTTTGTCATCACATCCCTTTTTTAATTAAATTTTAAATTCAATTTGTGGGTATTTTCCATTTTTTGAAAAATAAAATAAAAATAAATATACAGCTGGACTAGACCAGGTTTGATTGTGAAGAGTACCTATAAGAGCATAAATTCCACTCAAAGCGTCTCCTTTTCTCTTTCCTTTAAATTCCTCATTACAAACTCCTAAAACGCCACCATTTCCAACTCCGGCGATGGACCCACCACCGCCACCTCTCGCCGCCGCAACAACAACCGCCACTGCCACAACTCAACCATACGCTGATTCCATAGACTCATCTCCTCGTTCCCGTCACACCGACTCCTGGGATGACCCACCTGGCGCACACACCAACGCCGCCGCTGCCATCCTGTCTTCAAAGCTCAGACTCATGTGTAGCTACGGGGGACACATAGTCCCCCGACCGCATGACAAGTCGTTGTGCTACGTCGGCGGTGAAACCCGTATCATCGTCGTCGATCGTAATATCTCTCTTTCTTCTCTTATGTCGCGTCTTTCACAGTCTCTGCTAAATGGTAAGTCGTTTAGTTTGAAGTACCAGCTCCCGTCGGAAGATCTGGATTCGCTGATCTCCGTTACTACGGATGAGGATTTGGAGAATATGATTGAAGAGTATGAACGTACGTCGTCGAATTTTCAAAAACCATGTAGGTTACGTTTGTTTTTGTTTCAGCAGAAACTTGAGGCTTCGCAGTCGATTCTTGAAACGAAAACGATAAAATCTGATGAGTGGTTTTTGAACGCTTTGAACGGAGCTGCCGGGGTTTTGAATAGAGGGTTTTCGGATTCAGCTTCGGTTAATTGTTTGTTAGGTCTTGACGATGAGATTGTTACGGGGGCAGCAGCTGCTGGAGGCGGCGGAGGAGCAGGAGGAGGAGGGATTGTTGGTAGAGATGTAGAGGGTGGTGGGTTGCAGAAGAAGGTACAAGAGGTTCATTCAGTGCCGGATTCTCCAATGATGGAAACGACGTCGTCGTTTGGGTCTAGTTCGTCCTGTCCGTCGTTGGCTAATTTGCCGCCGATAAGGGTTCACGTGGAAGAAAGTAACAAGGTACAAGAACAGCCAAAAATTGTTGCGGGGATTGAAGAGCAATTAGGGCAGATGAATATCGCTGTTCTGCCGAAGATGCAACAAGAAGAGGGGTTTGTGGTGTTGTCACCTCCACCGCCGCCGACGGTCGGTTTGGTTTCTGGTGAGTACGTGAATAGGGTGGTTTCTGATGATGAGAGATCGGATCATGGCGTGCCTGTTGGTTACAAAAAAGCACCTCCTCCACCTCAGTCACTGCCGCAGAAGTCAAGCGGCGGGGGCGGCGGTCTTGACTTGCCTTCCCCAGATTCAGTTTCAAGGTTAGTAAATGTTTACATATTATGATCATATTCGTGTTTTGTTCTTTTGCTCTTCCCGTGAAAAATAATAAGAATCTGAGATAGGTACAAATCTGTTTGTTTTAATGTCTCAGTGATAGTAGTCTTACAAACACAAATGCAATTTCTCGCCAAAAACCTGTGATTTATCAAGATCCATTACAGTCCGGAGGCAACAGGATTGCTGTCAATGTTAATCCTGTTGATCCGAAGGTTAATGTATCCGATCCAAATGCTCGGGTTCATTTACAGCACGTTCAGGATTCTGGTTCTGGTTATGTATTGCAACCACAGTTTGATCAACAACAGCCTCAGCAGCAGCAGCAGCAGCAACAACAACAACAACCACAACCACAACAACAGCCGCAACAACAATTTATTCATGCTGGTGCTCATTATATTCAGCATCACCCTGCAGGAGCAATGCCCATCTCTGCTTATTATCCTGTATATCCATCGCAGCAGCAACAACAAGTTCACCATCATCAACAACACCATCAGCTTGATCAGCAATATCCCGTGTACTACGTGCCTGCAAGACAGCCACAAGCTTATAATTTGTCTGTGCAACAACCCCCTCATACTATCACTGAATCACCCACAGCAATCCCTTCCAGCCGTCCCCAAACACCACCCACTTCTGCCATGGTTCCTCCTGCAGCAGCATTTAACCCAATGAGAAATAGCCATATCACCAAACCTGAAATGGCCGCTGCAGCTGGTGTGTACAGAACCACAACTACAAGTGCTCCGCAATTGGTTCAAGTTCCTTCTAGTCAGCATCAGCATCAATATGTTGGTTACACTCAGATTCATCATCCATCACAGTCTGTTGCACCTACTTCAGCTGCAACAACTACTGCCAACTACGGATATGAGTATGCTGATCCTGCTCATACTCAGATATACTATACTCAACCTCTGGCACCCACAATGCCTTCCCATTACCAAACCATGACAGGTGCTGCTGCTGTCATGTTGCCAGAAGCCTCTACGCAGCTGTCCACTGAGAATATCAAGCAACAGATCAGAACTTCACAGCCTCTATAAAAATCTGTCAAGAAAGGGAACAATTTTGAAGGAAGGGTTTGGTTCATATACTTTTTTAAAGTTTCTGTTTTAATGTTTTTTTTCTTGTTATTAGTATTGGTTTGTGATATGTATTTTGTGGTTAATAAGGAACTGTGGATGCTTCAATCTTTTCTTGTATTTCATATGTCATGGGAAATGATAGTGGTCTGAGAATTATACTGTAAAAGCTGAAACTCAAATATCGTGTGCTTGTGCAGTTCATGTATCAGTTACTGAATAATTGCTTCTCTTGTTTTACATTGTTTTCCATAGAGAGGGTCTTGTGTAATCTCTGTTTGGCCTGTGGAGTATGTGTGTTCCGTTTAACCTGAGAAATGCAGCAGCTTCAGCTAATGAAATTGCTTTGCCTTTTTCACTTGATTCAGTTTCCTTTGCAGGTTTCCCCGTGAATCAAAGCTTGTAGATATATCAGTCTCTGTCTATATCTTCTATAAGATGTTCTTGATTTGGGTAAGTTTCATATGTCGGGACAGAAGTTCTTCCTCTGTTTGCAAATCCTGTCCAATCCTCATCTCATAACTAGGATCATCCGCTATATGTTCTCATTTGAGCTTTCCCTTTCATGGTTTTCTCTTGATTTCAGTTTTCAAAACAAAAACATTGTAACTTGAAAACTTTCAGGGAAGATGTGATTCCAGAATGATCACAAATTATGTGGGAGATGACCAAATGCAGTGCATAGGCATGAATAAAGATTTTTTTGATATAATTTTTGAATGGGGCATTAGCCTTTAACGAAATTTCCGAGCGTTTGAATACTTAGGAACATCAACATTGGTTATGGTACATTTTTGCTAGCTATGAAAAAGATAATACAATACCATATCCCTATCATATCAAATTTTGATCTATTGCTGTTAATCTGTCCCCTTTTTGGGACCCTTTTCAATTCGAACTTATTTTATCGATTCCATGATATTTTTATTGTTGATCATTTTCACAATTTAAAATATATTTGAAATTTAGGTAGTCGTGTAAATTTTAATCTATTTTGAGTGTTTATCAAACATTTTAATATTTGTGCGTCTCAAATTTTTTTTCTCTATCAAATGTCTGGTTCATATTTTAAAGTCAATTTTAAATTACATCCACCTTATTAGCCCGTTTCAACCGAAATTAAATCAATAGAAAATAATTCGAAAATTGAAATTGAAATCACTGAAACTGAAAAGGATTTTTTTTTTTTAGAAAGGAACTGAAAAGAGTTTAAGATTCATTCTTAGGTTTTGGAAGTCCATATAAAAAATGAGAGAGAGAAAGTCGCCAAAATTTAGTTCAACAAATTGTAATGTTTATAGGAAAATTGTCCTATTGTTTTTGAATTTGATATTGGGGGTCCATAGATTCACCAACGTAATAAATGCGCTGACTCATTTCATGTGGGTTTGATTCACTTTCTGACAGAACAGAGTACTTTTTGATTATTTGTTTTTCTTTTATTTCACGGGATCAGTCGTAAACTACTAAACTGGACGTAACTCGTTTCTAAATTATGTAATAAACGTACGAGGTTGTGTTGAATTCTCGAGATGGGAGATATGAAGTTTGTTTTTATTTGATTTATAAGCCAAATAATCCATGTGATTGGCTGCTCCCAGCTCTGCTCCATGTCATATGCCATTCTTTTCTTAAGTAGAGCCAACGTTATTTTATTGTACAGGACAAATGAATTAATTATTTCTTTATACTTTTTAATTTTTTTTGTTATATTTTTAAAAGTTAAAAAGATTACGATAAAAAAATTAATGCACATTTATACTATACAATTAAAACACAATACTGTGACCCTCTTCCGTCTAAAGAGAACAAAATTAAGGCGTAATGTCGCAGATCCTTTGATATTTTTTTTCGCTGTAATTTTCAGGTACTTTGTTGTAACTCTAATCCAGCTAACACACAATTTCTATTCGCTCAAATAATCGGAGAAAAATCTATTTGTCTAAATAAATTTTAATGCTAAAAGAGAAACTATGTTAAAAGAATGGAAGAGAACGAATCATATGCCCTATTGTTTGATTTTAAAGTCCTTCAAAAGTGATACATGAAATTAAATCAATTGATTTTAAACAGAAATTTGTTTATTTACGTGTTAGGTAAATGGCTTTTCAATGTACAAGACAATTCAAATATGGAGCATGTAGCTGATAGATATTCAACTCAATGTTATCCAGGACATAAAACCAAAGCATGCTCCTTGAAAAAAGCTGAAAAAAAAATAATAAAATGATATCTACATGCATGCTTGAATGGAGAATTCTTTCTTTTTTCTTACATAATTATTATATATAAAAAAAAAATCTCGGATTCTTACCTTCCATCCCCAATAGATGCACAAAATACGAATAAATTTAAGTTTTATAGGTGAGACTGACATGACCCATCACAAATTTGTGAGCCCTAGAGGGGATCAAAAAGAGGCTTCGTAATAATTCAAACAACAATGTTTTCTACTAATCAGAGAAATGCCACCCTCTTGGTAGGTTTTACATCACTCTCAAGATTGAAAGGAAAGGAACAATACGCTGCATGGGTGTGTGAATCCGTAAAAACAATTGCGGCTTGTGAAAACTTAAAAAGCCAAGTACGCAACCATATACTATGGGGTCCCTGAAAATGATTTATATCTAATATTCTCAGGTTAAATGAGAATTAGCCGATATGCATAGAAAGTCAAAATTTTGTCTAAGGATGCACGATAATTGTGCAAAATCAAACATTGACCTGAAATACTCTTACAGAGTTATCAGCTCCACAGGATGCAAGTTGTATTGTTCTCGAATTTTTGGACTTTTCGTGACTTTTCCATGACAAGCGGTTCACTGCAGAAACATGGCAGGTGAATGGATCGAGCTTTGCAGTGAGAGAAGCAGCTACAGTGGGTGCCGCTCTGCTATCATTATTAGTTCTATGGACAGAAAGACTCCACAGTTCAATCAGCCCACTTTCCATTCCCACTGCAAGAAAACCGTGATTCCTCTGACGATCAAGACCAACCCATGATAGGGCAGTCACACTGCTGTTGAACAGCGGTAAAGCGAGAATCTGCTTAACAGAAGATTCCTTTTCCACAGCCCAAATCTTCACAGTTTTGTCTCTTGAACCAGTTGCGAATTCATGACCAAAAGGGTTCCAAGAGCATGACCAAATTATTCTTTTGTGAGCCTCCTGCCTTGCTAAAAACTGAGAGTTGATTTCACTAGTACCTAAACAGAAAACATGGGGCATTACATGATTACAGTCTTTAATAAATTTTTACAGACAAAATTCTATGAAGGCAGTGTTTATTCACTCGTCTTGACAGTAAAAAGTCATCAGGAATCCAAACAAATTTGTCTTGTCGAGTTGTCTGCTTCAAATTTCATATCAGTATTGAGTTTCATATTGGTTTCAATGTGGTTACGGAGAAAGTAAGGGCTGTAAAATGGAAGAAATTAGCCTTTACCGACCCCATTTTGATTAATCATCTTTTCTTATAAAAAATCAAAAGGAGAGAGATATTGAGAGACACGTTTGCTGGTCCCAGGAGAAATAGAACTATAAAAGTGAAGGAGAGGTGAAGCCGTGAAGGTAAAGAGTAAAGTCCGATGAATGATAATTAAGATGCCAAGAGGATTAGAAACTGCAGTGGCTGAGATAATTCTAAAAATGACTGGAAAAGAGGATCTGGCACCTAAAGTTGTAATATTTTTGGGTCCTAACCTATAATATGAGGTTAAGATTTAGGAATCAATGGTTTGATATCTTGGTATTAGAGCTAATTTGACTAGGCTTTATGTTTTGCATTCAAATCACCTCACTATATAACTTTTTTGTGAAAGTCACTATATCAATTTAATTATAGCTAGTTCTGACAGCAACTGCATATATGTTCTGTTTAATCCATATCACAATCCAGTTGTTTAAAACCAGCCTTGCACACGATGGAGCCATTTTAGAGCTTTCATACTGTTCCTCAACTAAAATATTAAGCTTAGGGACAAATTGTTTCTCAATGTAACTAAGCACATTTGTTTTCACTTATCTTTCCCAGAATTATTCTCTGACTATGTCAAATTATAATAATTTTTTGGGCGACCTTCAAATCCATTGGCATGTTGCAAGTAAATGACTGAGTAAGACAGAGAACATAACAGAAAGAAGGTCTAAGATAATAAGGATTTGTGGCACCTGTCCTTTCTATTGCAAAGACAGAGAAGTGACGATCCCTTGAGACAGACAAAAGAAGATTATCGTCATGAGAGAATGCCATCTGTGTCACTGTTAAGCTGTGAGACTGCAGGTGACCCATTGCCTTCCACGAACCCACTTCCCAAAGCCATATTTCAGCTACTGCCATAGATTGGGCCTGCAGAATGTACGAAGCATTACAGTAAAAAATCAAAACCAGAAATTGCAATCCATTCACTGCAGAATTTGAGCCACTATTAACAGGAGCCTGTAAAAGCATAGATATTACACCAAAGCAATACATGCTTAACTAAAATGAAAAACTTAAAGCAAACTTAATAATTTTAAATTTATATGCACATTAGTTAGAGCACAGATCAACTCGGCTAAATGGTACAAAAGAAGACATATACCTTACACGATGAAGCAACAAGTTTTCCCTGGTGGTCACAGCATAATGAAAACAGCTCATTCCCATGACCATAAAGTTTGTGCGACTCTGGCCACAGTGTATGCCATGCCAGCTGGTCTTCAATGGGAGGTTCAGTAAACACAACGGGAACTGCATCTGGAACACTTTCAAGGGTGTCAAGACCATCATTGTCTTGGGTCTCACGTGTAGCTGCACAAGAAAATGGCTCCTTAGAAATTCATTTATAAACAAGATATTAACATTGGCAAATAGTTCAAAACCTTAAAAGCTTTTGCCTACAGAAATAAAGCAGAAGTGATAAACAACATAAAAAAATTCGTTTATAATCACTGTAAAGTTTGCTTCTGAAACAAATAGACTTTTCAGGTTTGTTTGTTTTCCGAACAGGCATAGATCAACATTTATGTTATGTCAATGAGAGGTTTAACTTATAGCACAAGAAGATCCATCATGTTTGGCTAACAAAATGGGAGTTCTCAGCTTCTGTCATAACATCAACTGCAAATATATTTCTCTAAGATCCACCCTCCCCATTAATCAAGCAGTTGTTGATTGAAGAACCTGTTATAGCTCTTAGTGTGCCATCTGCCATTAAATTACAACACAGTCCTCAAGGCTGAGCAGTATCCTTCTGCAAGTAAGTTTGATCCGGTTAACCTTCTGACTCCTCTGAAAAGAGTCACAATATCCTTTATTTGAAGCAGGAAATGATATTGCCATGGGACTCACTCCTGTAAGGATCACCTTAGAGGTATTCTCTCTATTGGGCCGTGCACCAAAATAGAATGAAACAATTTGCTAATCAACAGAAACAATCTGAAAAGTATAAACTCTGAACTGGGTAAAATGGGATAAATGCAAAGTCCTAAAAGACTGGATCTCATTTGTACATAGGTCAATGAAGCCCACTTGCAACCTCCTTTTAAAGTTCAGAAATAGGATGCAAAACCCAATTCATCAGAGAATAAGAAACTTACCATTTACATAAATAGGCTTCTGTGATAGACCGAGAGCAGACATATTAGCACCCAAAATCTGAACATCTAGTTGGACATCTTCAGGAAAACTAGACTCTTGAGAAGTGGCCTGATTTATAGTCTTCAAAAATGACAAAGAAGCTTCAAAAACTCCGGCAACTTTCTCATCGGCTCCACTAACAAAATGATGGTTTCCTTTTCCTTGGATGGTGGTCACACAATTAATATCATGACCATGAACTTGAGGGCAAGCAACTCCGTTCCAGGAATTTCCACCCATGAGTGAAGTTACATTTTGCCATGGAGCAAAAACAAGAGTTGTCTGAAATCATAGTGTTGATGCACAAAAGTTACCAGAACCCTTTTGCTGACGTTGAGGCTCTTAGGTTGACTTTGGGCACCGAACAACGAAGTAAATGATATTATCCTCGCTGACATGCAAACACAATGGAGCTCTCTGCCATTTAACCTTTTCCCTTCTGCGCTATAGCTAGCTTGGGCATTGACCAGTGAGTATTTGCAGCGACAGGTCCCCACCACGGCTTCCTCTACATTGCAGTTAAGGGTTTG
>JAVXUL010031879.1:0-11393 GCA_035590515.1 Trichilia minutiflora
CATCTCTAACTCATAATTGTATTCTACAGTCATATATACGAGATCTTGGTGAATAAAGGAATTATAAAATTCCAACAATATATCGAAAGGGAAGGGATATGAATAGTAGATAATTTTAGTTTGAATCATCCAATTCAATGAATTATAGTTAGTGTGATATATTAATGAACTTTACGTACATATTTGAAATAAAATGATCACTAAAAAAATTTAATTATGAAATTAATTAGTAAAAACATGTAAAAAGATATTTAGTTGTAAAGGTTAAGAAAGAGTAAGAAGAAAAAAGATTTAACACATAATTCATTTTTTTTCCTTACAAAGGAAGATGTAGGATGATTTTAATGAATTCTTCCTATTCTTAAAAAGGGCAAGGTGAATTCTTTTCAAGCGTATCATCTACGTTGAAAACAATCATATACATTTCTATTTGTAGAAGGAAATTGTGTGGTAGAAAATTTTTATTTTCCGAATTCAGATTAAAGAATCATGCTAAAGGTACATATATTTTATATAAATTTTTGTGCACAAACTAGTATAGCATGATAATATTAGTTGCTATAAGATTTTCATTAATTATATTGATTTTATATTTTTATTTACCAATATTATATGTTAGTTTATATATAATAATTTATACAAATAGTTTGTATTGCTAATACTATACAAATTAAAATAAATAAAATTTATTTATTTATTTTTGTTGAAGTATGATTTAACTTTGAGTTAAAACAAAAGTTCGATCAAATAGATGATGAGAGTCATTCAAATAAAGGATAAAAGATTAAAAAGTCAAAATGCTCGATTAAATTTGGTTGAATGAATCGGGTGATTCGTTCGAAGAAATTATAATATCAAATTATTTTAGAGAATAGTGTAAAATTTAGCTGAACGAATTGCACAATTCATTCGACAGAATCGTCTTAGTTTTCAGATTGTATTAGGAATTTTAATTTATTTTGACTTGTATTTGTTTCCTATACAAAGAGTAGATATTTTTTAGGTTAGGCATGAATAAGATACAGTAGAGAGACATTCTTTAGAGTTGAGAGAAACTTTCTAGAGGCATTGTAGAGCCATTAGAAAGACTTATGAACTTAGGAGAGGGAGAAAAAGAATGGTTATTCTAAGAGGCTATACTTGATCTTATATTCTTTATTTGCTTGAATTAGTGTAAATTAGTTTATCTTATGATTTTTTTTAGTTGTTCTTGAATATTGTAAACGATCATAACCTAAGAATCGATAATCTATTGAGATTTTTTAGTTCATACAAGTGATATTAGGGCACTTGATTTCTATAAGAGGTATTAGAGCTTGGAAGAATAAGTTAAGAAGAAGAATGAGAAACGCTAAGTTCATCATTGAAAATTTTCCATGGGACGAGGGTTTCAATATTTGAAAGATGAGGATATAAGCTTTACTTGAGAATGGAGGCTTGGATTCAGCACTTGATGAAGAAGAGATTGAAGTGGTTAAAGACAAAAAATCCAAAAGAAAATAAGAAGTGCTCTAATCTTTTCCGTATCCAATAAGATTTTAAGAGAAGTCTCTCAAAGAAAACTATCGTAAAAAGGATTTGGTTGAAGTTAGATTACATATACATGGTAAAGTCTACGATAAAAAGGTTATACTTAAAGAAAAAATTGCATGACTTCTACCTAGATGAAGGAGGATCGATAGAAGAATATCTTACTATGTTTAACAAATCAATATTAGACCTGAAGTTGATGAATGTGAAAGTAGAAAATGAGGATCAAACTCTTTTAATATTAACATCACTTTCTCTCTTGTATGAGCGCTTTATAGATACCTTGTTATATAGTAGGACTTCATTGACCATGGATGATGTCAAGAATGTATTGAGCACTAATGAGCTGAATAGAAAGAACTTATTTTAAGAAAGCACTTCAAGTGAAGCGTTAAATGTAAAGGAAAGAATTGCGATATGGGAACATGGGAAAAAGAAGCAACAAAGGTCGAGCTCTGATGAAAAGAATCTAAAGTGTTTTTATATCATAAGAAAGGTCACTTTAGGAAGAAGTGCTTTATGAGAAAGATCAAAAAATGAAACAAAAAAGGAAGCAAGATGGCTGAGAGAGCATTTGTAGTTGAAGAAGCAAACTTTCAGGAGGCTTTCTTATTGGTGGCTATTGAGAAAGAGATGTTTGAAGAATGATTTTTGGATTTAGGCTACACATTTCGTATATGTCCAAGTCAATAGTTGTTATCATCCTTAAGAAGAGAAGAACTTGAAAGAGTCTTATTAGATAATGGCATGGCTTGTGAGATGAGGGGTATAGGGACAATGAGGATAAAAACTATTAAGGGTTTTTGTTAAGTTATAAAATGTAAGATATGTACTAGGATTAAAGAGGAACCTAATCTCACTTGGGATGCTAGTGGTATTGGGATGTACCTTTAGGAGTGATTTTAGAAAGCTAAAAGTTATCAAAGGATCTTGAGTCTTAATGAAGGCTGGAAGGAGACAAAACTTATATATGTTGTTGAAAAAGGTGGTCATGAAGAACATAAAGTTTTTAGAAGTAGGTTTGGGCAAGAGGATCACTAGTGTAGCTAGTAGTACATTAAAAGAAGTATAGAAGATCTCAGTTTGAGGTGGAGCTTGAAGATAAAAAACCAAAATCACCAAGAGAATAAGTTAAAAGAGAAGTCAAGTGTGATGAATATATTGAGACATGAAGTAGATCTCCATAAGAAACTTTGAGTGACTATGATATAATGGAAGAAAGCCTTGAGGCTAGAAAAAGGGATGAAGTCCTGTGTAAAGAGATGAAGACCTTGAAAAAGTTTGGCACCTGATTGAAGATAGAAAAATGAGAAGAAGGAGGTTAGATAGCATGTGGATCTTTTAGAAGAAAAGAGAGGCTAATGAAGACTTTAAATATAAGGCAAAAATTAGAGTTAAAGAGTTCAAAAGGATGTAACATGTTCTAGTGGCTGAGTATGGCAGAAAACTTAGTATAAGAAGGTACATGGGTAATTGAAAATCATCATTGTAATATGTAGTGATAGTGACAAATATGAAAACTGAATACGAGAAAATGTTAGATCTATTAAAGAGATAGTATGGCTGTAAGAGTGCATGACTAGGGTAAAGATCAGAGATGACATGTTAAGAGAAGTAGATATTGAGAAAATTACAGCAGATGTCTTAACCAAAGTGGTGTCTACCAAAAAATTCACCCACTATTGTGAATTGATTGGTGTTTAAACTAATATATGAAAGATTAGTTAAGGAAGACTGCTAGATAGAAGATTAAACGTTTTGGTCGTAGGTTTGTGTAGTAAAGTAAGGTTAAAGGTTGTTGATATAAAAGAAGAGGATTCAAGGTTGCTAACTTGAATCAAGGTAGAGATTGTTGAAGTATAATTCAAGTTTGAGTTGAAATAAAGGTTTGGATGAATGGATGATGAGAGTCATTTGAACAAAGGATAAAGGATTTAGAAGTCAGAATGCTTGATTAAATTCAGTTGAATGATCTTTCAATTTATTTTAACTAATTGTGATACCAAATTATTTTAGAGACTAGTGGTATCAAATGAATTGCATGATTCGTTCGATCAAATCATCTCAATTTTCAGATTCCATTAGAAATTCTGATATATTTCGACTTGTATTTGTTCCTTATATAAAGACTAGATGTTTTTTTAAGTTAGGTACGAACAAGATACGATAGAGAGACATCCCTAAGATTGAGAAAAATTTTCTAGAGGTGATTTAGAGCCTTTAAAAAGACTTGTAAACTTAAGGTGGAGAAAGAAAGTGTGGTTGTTCTAAGAAACTATTTTTGATCTTACATTTTTTGAAATCTCTAGACTCATGCGCAATCTTCTTCTTTAAATTTTTTATGTTTTTGTGTGGTTTATTATTTGCTCGGATTATTGTGGATTGTTTTATCTAGTGATTTTTTCTTTAATTGTTCTTGAAAATTATAAATAATCATAATCTAGAAATAGATATTCCCCTGAGATTTATTGATTCATACAAGTGATACAGGTCCTTGATTTTTACAGTTTTCATAATTATTAGTTACTTTTACAAATTGAATTTGGAACCATTTAGCTAGTTAAGATAATATGGAAGGATCATTATACGGAATTTTATAACAAATAATACTAAAAATAAATAATTATTTTGATAACGCATCAATTAAGATAGACAAATTCAATTGTGCCATAGAACTAGTAAACAAAGATTTATTTATTTATTTTTTATGAAGTACCCCAAACGAAGAAAGATTTAAAATTATTTAGGTTTTGTTAAGTCTTAATGCATGAGCTTTTGGATATTTACATGTTAGTATTAATAAAATAATGAATGGAATTAGTTAAAAGTTGGTATTATTAAATATTTTTTTAATGTTACTTTCAGATTCAATATATGTTTTTAAACAAAAAAATTTATTTTAGATTGATCAGTTTTAAATTTTTTATATTTTTTCTTATCATCACCATATTTATTGTTATTATCGACGTATTTGTTATTAGTTAAAGAGGAAAGTAATTTGATAACGGTTTCCTTAATCAATTAAAGATGATTACACTTATGATTATATATAAACATATGAACTAAAAATAAAAGATAAAGGCCGGCCTACATGAAGGAAAGTTTAAAAAAACAAAATACATATTTTTTTACAACGTATTAAAGTTTATCAAATAAATCTTTGACGGAGAAAATTCATCTCATTGTGTACCAAGTTTGATGACTTCAGCTTAAGCTAATCAACCTTAGATACTGCCTTCAACCAAGAAACTTTAGATAAATTACTGACTTCACTTATTCAGCTAACCTAACTCCTTTGTCCAAACTCTGATTGACCAATTGACTTCACATTCAAGATCCAATTTGAAGACTATATTAGTCCACTAATAATGACGTAATAAATATTAGCGATTGAGTCAATAGTAGCACTTCAACGATAAACTAAGCTAGCTATTTCTTATTTTTTTCCTAAATAAAAAAATTATTAAGTGAAATGATATATGAAATTTTGAAAAATTTTATGCAAAAGAATCATTCTTCCGAGGTGTAATGAGTATTTTGTTTGTCAACAGAAGACGTAGTTGCACAAATGACCGCTTCTTGAATTTCATACTTTATATTATGATGGTATTTCTCTTTATAGATCATTTGTATATTGTCATATTTATTAAATACTAATAAATCATTTGTTAATATGGCTTGGGTTTTAATGTACGTAATGTTTACTCATTCATCATAATCTATAATTGTGCCATTTTTTTATTGAAAGGCTAATAAGTTTTTCATGTTAATATACATAGAAGATTTCAATAAAAAAAAAATGATGATGAAGATAGTTTCTATATTTTTAAACGTTTCAGTTACCCTTAAAATAATTATATACATCTTTATATATGAAAGTGAAACATACGATGGAAAAATTTTACTTTCTAAAATCCCAACCAAAAAAATTACAATTATATTACTTTTATATGAGTATTAATTTCGAAAGCTTAATGCTAATTTAAATAAACTAAATTATAGTGAAGTTATTGATTGATGTCTTGGTAATGAAGCTCCTTTAGATATGAATTTATAAGTTATTTATAGGTTGTTTTTAATTTATAGTACATTACTGTCATAGAAAGATGTTAATAGATTTAATTTTCTTCATGTTAGCAGCTATATCGTTTTTTGCTCTTTAAATTCATAGGTTTCTAATTTTATAATAGAATAACAAGTAAACAAAGATTGGAAATTATTTATTTATGTTGGTCAATTTTAGATCTTTTATGTGTCTCTTATTTTATAGTTATTATTATGATTAATTAATTCTAAAATTCATTATATATGTGGTCAAATTTTATCACGATGGGGAATATTCTAAAGTTCTCTCTTTATCAAAATATTAGCATATCTATATGTATACATATTTGTTTGCATCAAATTTTCGTTTAGGGTTCAGGTTATTATAAACAAGTAAAATTTGTATGAATTTCTACTATATTTTATTTTTAGAACAATTATTCTTATTCTTTATTCTTGCAATTTTCAGACTGGGTCATGTGATGATTTTTTCAAACTTGGCTCGTAAGTCTCGTTCTTTCTCGCTTTATTTTAAAGGATTCCGAAGTATTTATTGCACTTCCAAGTGAAAATTTTGAGACAATTCACCACAAACCCAGTTCATTTTAGTAAGAGAATTATAATTCCATGACTTACATAACAGTCTCAAAAGTTTCATGGCATCCAGCCCTGAAAGTCGATACAACCACTTCAGGTTACTGGTCCAATTGTAGAGTTATACTTTGCAACATTTGGGTATTCATAACTATGATTATAGCATCATTTCTTATATGAAAATATGAAGATTTTCGGAAATCAAATCGCATTAGAGAAGAAACACAGCAAGAAAAAGCAGGATCCTTGTATCAGGATGAAACTTGGAAGCCATGCTTAAAAGGAATCCATCCTGCCTGGCTGCTAGCTTTTAGAGTTATCGCTTTCTTTGTTCTTTCGTTATTGCTACTCGATGGAGGCAGCATTTTTTACTACTATACCCAGTAATTTCTGTTTCTCCTTTTCTTAAGCAATAGAAGAAACACATTTATTATTTGAAGTATGAATAATTTCATCCAGTCTGGCTCAAATTTTGATTTCCATTGGTGACGACAGGTGGACTTGTATCTTAATAACCATTTATTTTGGGGTATGTTGTATAATAAGTTGGACGTACACACTTCTTAATGTTGCCCTTTACATGCATTTGTGTTTGCCTTCTCATTTTATCATTTGCTTACCGTCTCGAATTCTGTCTACTCCTGTAGCTTGGATCACTGCTTTCCTTGTATGGATGTTATCAATACCACAAAACTGTCGAAGTTGTAAAGTTGATAACGTGGAGTTAGATGCTGAGCATGGAACCTGCGTGACGACTGGACCCGGTGTAAATTCTAATTATGCAGCAAAACCTACAAACTACCAGGACGAATTTAATAATGCTCGCCAACTTGCTGGCTTTTGGGGTTATTTCTTTCAAATAATTTTTCAGGTAAACTTCCTGAAATGAGTATATGAGTTAAGAGACATCATTTTACTAGCTAATTTATATATGTTCCAAAGTTGGTAACATTTTACAATGTAGTTTTGTGCTGTTTGATTTCATAGATAAAACAACGTTTGATATAATTGGTGGTTTACTCTTATACAAAAGGTGGTTAATCTTTCGTTTTTCATTCTTGGTAACAGGTCAATGGAGGGCTGTTTTACTCACAGATTCCGTCTTTTGGTTCGTAATTGTTCCATATCTTAAAATCAACAATTATAGTTTGGATGTGGTAAGGATCTTTTTTTTGTTTCTTACTTCATCAGTTACTTTTTCTGTTGGAAATTATTAATTCAAACAAATAAAATCCCAATGAAAAAAATTATTCTTGATTTATTATATGCATAGAGTTTGAAAATTATCTCAATAAAAAATTGATGGGGTCGTTGGAAGCTTCTATGCTATTCTCAAAATCTACTTTATAATTATCTAATTTTATATTAGTATATAATTATCTAATACATAATCACATACTTTATAAATAAGTGTTAAATAATATATGCACAAATTATATATCAAATAAAATTATATTAAATCAAAAATAATATTATTACATCATCTACTCAGGACATAAATACTAACACTTTTAGCTCTAACATTTTTTTCATCCAAACAATTTGTTTTCTTATTTATGCATGACAGTTATTGATAAATATGCATTCAATCAACGCTGTTTTCCTTCTAGGAGATCACTCTCTGAATTGTCTAATGACTTCCAACACTTTGGCATATCATAAATAATCAACTTGTTTTGCACTTTCAGCGCTTTCCCGTGTTCCGAATCGCATACTTCTGCCTATGGACAGTGATTTATGTTCTATTCCAATAGATTATACATGCACGTATCAAGATCTGGTAGATACATTTTTCTTCTGTCTTTCTTTTTAAAGCAAACTAATCTTCATTCCATTTCTTTTAACCATAACTATTTGTAATCCTGAAACAGGTGGCCATATCCATATCTTGACTTATCATCTTCATATGCTCCGCTTTGGTATGTACAACGACAAAAAAATTCTACTCCAAGTTCTAAATAAACAAATTAATTATTTCGATTTCTCTTTCTTTACCATTCTTTTTTATCTCAAATCGGATTTGCAGGTACTTTGCAGCGGCTGTGATGCTTATCCCATGCTATAGTGTTTTCGCTTTAGCAATGAAGTTAAAACATACTCTCTGTCAAGATGGTTCCCTGATTCTTACATTGTGTGAAGTAATTTGGGTTCACAGAAACGAGCAAGTTCGAAAAACTTGAAGAAAATCAATAGAAGAGAAGGCTGCAGAATGGAAGAGGGAAAAAAAATAATGAAATAAAAAAAAATAATAAATATCTTTCTTTGGTATCAGCCTACTTGAATCTCAAAAAATCTTTTAATCCCGTATGCCTCATACGTTGTTGCTTTTGCTTAATTACTGCGGGTTATTTTATTCACAATCAATCAAAAATTTAAGTCTATTTTAGTTGATTTTATTTTATGATAAGACTTAACTATTTAAATGACGGTACAAAAATCTCATTTTGGAACTATTAAAACTTGTAAAGATGGCTAATTCTATCACCAATTCACCTTTTTACGTAAAAATTTGTAGTAAAAGAAAAAGACATGATAAAAATTTGGCATTATTTATAGCAATTCTGTTGCATTAATTGCAGCATGATGAATGACCCTTTACTTGAAAAACATGCGAGACACGGGATTCTTATAAAAGAGTGAGGCATTTAACGAAATGTAATTGTCTTTGTTCGTTGGGAAAAATGGCATTTCTTCATCAAACCAACCTCCAACATACATAATTTCAACTTCAAGTGGGAATAAAAAAACGATGGCACATAATATACGTTATGAATTTAAGAAAAAACACTGAGAACGAATGTGAAAATGTTGTGTTGAGAACTAACCTTAGATAACAAATAATATTAATCTTTTATTAATTCCTTTAATTTGTTAAATAAAAAGAATTCACTCGTTATAAGAATCAAATTAAAATAAAGAAATTTATTGAGTTTATTTTTAATATTCACGATGATATCTCAAAATTTGTTCGCTGATTTATAATAATCAACAAATCAATTAAAAGAATAACATGTCATAATTATAGGTGGTTTCTTTTTTTTTTTCCTTTTTAGTTCATATCTTCAACAAAATAACTTATAAATGAAAATTTTCAAGAAATTTCCCTGATAAATATTTTCTTTTACTATTTTTTCTTCTTAAAAAGCTGAATGGTGATGAAATCAACCATGACCAGTATTTATATTAATGCTAATAATTTATATATGGGATGGGCATTTTTTGTAAAATTTGAATTTATACATGAGTAGTTTTCATATGATTGTTGATCACCCTGGCTTAAACAATAACTTAAAAGTGATACTCTTGCAGAAATTTTTGTTCTTGTGGTTTCTTGAAGAAAATGTGTTGGCTAGCAGGTACCTGTCAAATTTTATCTACAATAATGGCTCCTCTTTTCAGAGTTACGGAAAATTTTCTTCTTCCCTTGTTAGGGAACGCGTTCTTAGCTGGCTTCCAGGGAAAAGTCTCGCTAAAACCATTCGTCATTTACAAATTAAAGCTCAACCTGATTAACCTCAAATTTGTCGACTCCCTAATTTGATATTCGTTAATCTCTCCTTTAATTATGATGGCGACCTTGAGGATAATGTAGACATGTCTACCATATTGCCTAGTTCCCTTGTCAATCTAAGTACTTCTTTGAAAATCTTAATTGAAGTCTTATGGGTTCCGGACTGAAGTGAAATTTCCCAGAAAACATTTGCAGCCTACCAAACCTGTTACTTAGCTTAAAGGAAAATATAAACACCGGTAATTTTTCGAAAGTTTATTGAAGTATATATAGCCCTCTCCAGTTAGATGTCTCTCTGTCACAAGTTTTTCAGGAAAATTACCTGAATAGAAAATACATAAATCCGTATTCATTTGAGACGCTTTACCTGCAATTTCACCAGATCAATTATTGAGTCACTTGCGTATCCAACGGCAACTTTAGCAGTTACATCTCATCATCTCTTTCAAATCTTGAGCAGCTCAGCTCTTTATTTAGAAATAACTCTGCCGTTATTGGAAACCAAGGACTAGAGCGATAAACACTTGCAAAGCATCCATTGGAGTAATCATTAGTTGCATATGATTCAATTCTCATTCAATCTTTGAGCTTTGTTCCTGAATGATCGTACACTAGAGAGCTTCCCATGTTTGCGAAGCTGGAAAATTTAATGGTTTAATATTGACTAATTACATAATTTAAAATTTTTCTCTTTTTGTGATGACGATTTTCATGATCGATCATTTTAAAAAGAAATATATATGTGCAAAATTTTATTAAATAGAGATATAAATAATGTGATATATTTATCCAAACTAAAACTTTCTCAATCCAAATATTAGCATATTCTTTTTTTCATCTTTCAAAGATAAGTGCTTTTAATAAAAACTAATAAAATCCAATTAAATACGGTAACTTATGCTCCGGGTTATGGTCGCCAAGGAAATGAAGATAAAGATGCATAACAAAGAAAGGCAGTATAGTCTTCACGTCACTTTCAATACATCAAAAGATTTGTATCTTCCAAATAAATGGTCGTGAATATGCTTACAAAATATGATGAAGATAAGCAATCACTTGACGTTAATATTCTTAAAATGTAATTTTTGAAAACTAGGAAGATAGTATGTTTAAAAATAGGGAAGTGTTTGTTAAAATATAGCTTTCTAATAAAAAAAATATTTTGTTATTGTTTTTTTTTAAATAAGTATAAAAAACAATTTTGAGGACAAAATTATAATTTATTGAAAATACATTTTTTAATTCGTAAAAAAAACGAAAAGATTGTATTTTCACTTAAAGTAAAAATAATATTTTTAACTTAAAAAATAACTTTTATCAAATATACAATCAAACACTAAAATGTGATTATAATTCACCCGTCAAACACCTTTAATAAGTTAAATAAAAAATAAACAAAAATATTGAAAAGACCAAGTTAGAAAATGAAAGTTTTATTATTGACTTGGATTATGCTCCACTACCAGCTAATGTGGAACCATTAGTAACTAAATCTTGGAACAAAGTCCTCCTATTTTCCTAAACAATTTGATGGGTTAAGATTTAAGATATGTGCAAGAATCAGAATACATATTATACGATATATATATATATATATATATCCGATGGATTCAGGTATATATATATATATTCGAGATCCAATGGATTCAGGTATCAATGTAAGTACAAAATTCCGATATATATATATATATCGGAATTTTGTACTTACATTGAT
>JAVXUL010031890.1:0-11393 GCA_035590515.1 Trichilia minutiflora
AGCTGTGAAGTGGATTCTCAGATACTTGTGTGGCACTTCAGACACTTATTTGGAGTTTGAAAGAAATAGTGACACTTTGATTGATTTTATGGAAGATCAATTACAGGTTATGTATTTTGCGTTAGTGGATGTGCAGTTAGTTGGAAAGCTACTTTGCAACATGTTGTAGCTTTATCAACTACGGAAGCAGAATATATGACAGTGACTAAAGCAATTAAGGAAGCCTTATGGCTAAAGGGTTTGTTTGGCGAACTCAGTTTACATCAAGGTGTTACTACAATTCATTGTGACGGTCAAAGTGCTATTCATTTAACTAAAGATCAGATGTATCATGAGAGGACAAAGCATATTGACGTGAAATTTTATTTTATCTGGGATATCATAGCTGAAAGAAAAGTTCTTATTCGAAAGATTCGTACCAAGGATAATCTTGAGAACATGTTTACGAAACCTCTTCCAATTCACAAGTTCAAGCAGTGCTCGAGCTTGATTGGTGTTCATTGATTGTGGCTTAAGCCCGTTGGGGTTTTAATGGAGAAGGTGGAGCAAAATTTTTGAAGCATATTTTTTTTTATCTTTTGTGTGCCGAATACAAGCCAAGGTGGAGCAAAATTTTTGAAGCATAATTTTTTTTTATCTCTTGTGTGCCGGATACAAGCCAAGGTGGAGATTTATTGGGATTGATGTCTTGCATCCGTCCCACATTAACTAATTAAATTTACTACTCCTCTTTTTAGATTATAAATAAGAGGGGTATGATAGGTTTTAAAATAGTGGAATAATTGAGAGTATTTGAGCTTTGAGTCTTTTATAAAATTAGACCTATAAGTTATTTGGATCCTTAAAATTAATTCAGCCTCTTTTAGTTTAAAATTTTGTGCTTTCTTTTATTTGTAAGTTTAGTAACACTCTCCTAAATTTTGTATTCTCCTATTTTAAAAATAATAAAATATTTTATTCATTTTTATCCGTGAACATATGTCACTTTAATTGAACCACATAAATATTAATATCTTATTATTTTTATTTCATTATTTAATTATTTAAAATCTCTTTTATTAATTTGAAATATTTTCCCAAGAAAGTGTAACTTCAATCTAAAAATCACATTAATGACAAGATTCCCACATGTCAATTCTTTCCTATTCTTCTCCCCCGTTTTCTCATAATCGAATGGAATGTAGAGTACAGATCAACATCATAAGAACGTAACATTACCGAATCCACAAGGCAGAAAATCCCTCCCTACAACGCTTTCCAAAACCGAAGATTTCCCAGAACTCTAAAATGGAAAAAAGTAAAACCCAGATCAAAAACAACAACATAAATAATTTACCAATGAGACAAAATCTAAATAATTAAAAAGAATCAGGGCAATGAAAATGAGATATAAACCTGGCCACCAAAAACAGCAACAGAAGGAAGAGCCTCCCAAAGAGACATGCCCTCACCGCCATGATCACCTAGGACAGTGCAAGCTCTCTGGATTTTGTTTATGAGACCAATCACGCTCGTCATTGTAGCCATTTTCGCTCTATTTTTTCTTTGGATCAAGAGCAGAAATGGGAATGTAAAGATCAAATGTGTTGATGGAAGAAATGTGAAGATATTAGATCGAAGAAGACAATGCAGAGATCAAAGATCAGATTGATTTGCTTCGGTTTGGAGCAGAGGAAAAGAGACCGAAAATGATAATAAACAGAAAAACCGTTGCATTGAAGTGACGTTGCATGCTGGATATGTATTTTTTTTTAAAAAAAATTTCATCTTTAATTTTTGAGTAATGGTAAAATGTTTGATTTAGTATTACTTAGAATAATTAAAAATTTATCATGAAAAATCTGTTTTATAATTTATTTTCTTTAATTATTGACAAAAAAATAAATAATATAAAAATAACATTTATCGTTACCGAAATAACAATTTATTTGGATAAATCTGTATATCAACTATTCAATAATTTGAAGCATCAATAAAATATATGCATTTGATATTTTTGACATTTAAATTTTATATGAATAAATTTATGTGTCTTTTATTGATAATTTTTTATGTTTATATTGATTTGATTAAATTGATGTTTATATTCATTTTCTAACGATTTTTTTAATTAATAAAAAATTTATCAACACAAAATATTTTTAAAAATACAAATAAATATATTTTAATAAACTCTATTTTTTTTTACTCGACTTTAATAAATATTTTTTAATGTATCTTTAAATTAAACCATTTATATATAATTTTCCCTCTCTTTGAGTCTCTTTATTTTCCCTCAAAAGTATAAAAATTAATTATTTCTTTTTAATGAAAAATTCCAATTTGTCAAAGTGTTTATGTTTTGGATTCATAGAGAATTATTATATGAAAAGAAAATAAGAACACATCCTCTTATGGAATTGTAAGAGTTACGATATGTTGGGAAAATATTCCTAGGAAATTAATAAAAGAGATTTTAAACAATTAAATAACAAAACAAAAAATAATAAGATATCAATATTTACGTGGTTCAGTTAATGTGACCTACGTTCACAGACGAAGGCTATCTTAAAAACAGAAGAATACAAAATTTAAAAATAGGAGAATACAAAATTTAGGAGAGTACTCCTAAACTTACATATAAAAGAGAGTACAAAATTTTTAAACTGGAAGGACCTAAATTAACTTCAAGGACCCAAATAACTTATAAGCCTAATTTTACAAAAGACTCAAAGTCCAAACACTCTCAATTATTTCACTCTACTTAAAATCCATCATACCCCTCTTATTTATAATTTAAAGGAGGGGAGTAATAAATTTAATAAGTCAATGTGGGACGGATGTAAGGCACCAATCCTAACAAATCTCCACCTTAACTTGTATCTGGCATACAAGAGATAAAAAAATATGCTTCAAAAATTTTGCTCCACCTTCCTATTAGCCCAGTACTTTGTCCACAAAAAAGACCTTTTTTGCTTAATATGGCTAAGCCTTTTTCAGTCATATGATCTAACCGCATGTGCCATAATTTAGTGATGTCAGAACCAGATAAAAATGATGTAGAGACTGCAACAAAACCTGTAACTGAAGATCCCTTCAAAATATACAAACTACCAGACCTGCAAGCTTTCATAATCACAAGAGCACCTTTACTAACTTTCAAAACTCCACCTTCAGCTGAATACTTACACCCAATTGTCTCTACGGTACCCAAAGAGATGAGATTCTTTTTCAAATCAAGAACATGTCTAACATCAGTGAGAGTTCTCACAATACCATAATATATTTTAATTCAGATTGTACCCTTACCCATAACATTACAAGTTGCATTGTTACCCTTTAAAACAATTCCACCATTACAAGACTCATAAATAGAGAATAAATTCTTATTAGAACACATATGATAAAAATAACCCAAATCTAAAATCCATTCATTTTTAGACCTTGTTCTATTATCAGTTACAAAGAAAATATTTTCACTACTCTCATCTCCTATAATACTAGCTTCAGCGGTTTCATTATTTTTCTGAACAGTTTTCTCCTTATTATTTTCTTTATTCTTCAACTTAAACATTCAGACTTAATGTGCCCCTTTTTATGACAGTAATTACACTCTAAATTCTTATATCTGGATTTACATCTAGTTTTAGATTTTTTATTTTCGAAGTCTCTCTTCTCTGATCTGCCCCTAGCAATTAAGCCTTCTGTCTGACTTTCACTACTTTTCCCAGTTATATCCCTATCAATATGTTCCTTAGATTTTAAAGTAGATTTAATTTTTCGATACGAGATTATTCCTTCCCATAAATTATAGTATCCCAAAAATACTTAAAGGACTAAAGAAGAGAACATAATAATAATAGAGCCTGATCTTCATCATCTATTTTAACATCTATATTCGTCAAATCCATAATAATATAATCAAATTTATCAAAATGTGAGAGTATAGATGTACCTTCTATCATCCGAAGCATATACAAGGATTGCTTCAAATAAAGCCGATTCTCCACTGATTTCTTCATATACAAACCTTTCAACTTCTCTCATATACCTCTCGCAGTTGTCTCAGTGGCGATTTCTCGAATAACTTCATCAGAGAGATTTAAGATAATATACGATCTCGCCTTTTTTATCCATAGCAGTAAAATCTTCATCACCCAAATTCTCAAGCTTTCCTTGAAGAGCTAACTCAACTCCATCTTGGATTAGGATGGTCTCCATCTTGAGCTGTCACATTTCAAAGTTGACACTTCGATCAAACTTTTTAATATGGGTCTTTGTTATCGTCATCGTTGTCAAAATCTCGAAAGAGACTCTAATACCAATTTGTTGGAAAAATATTTCCAAAAAATTAATAAAAGAGATTTTAAACAACTAAATAACAAAATAAAAATAACAAAACACCAATATTTACGTGGTTCGATCAAAGTGACCTACGTCCACGGACGAAGACGAGCAAAATATTTTATTATCTTCAAAGTAGGAGAATAAAAAATTTAGGAGAGTGCTCCTAAACTTACAAATATAAGATACTACAAAATTTTAAACTGAAAGGGCCCGAATTAACTTCAAGAACCCAAATAACTTATAGGCCTAATTTTATAAAAGATCCAAAACCTAAATACTCTCAATTATTCTCCCTCTTTTAAAACCCATCATACCCCTCTTATTTATAGTCTAAAGTAGAGGAGTAATAAATTTAATTAATCAATATGGGACGGATGCAAGGTACCAATCCCAACATATATATATATACACACACACACACACACCTCAAATGATAATAATATATAACTTTTATTGTAATACCTCATATCTACAGTTAAAGGCATTTCTATCATTTTAATAAATTGTATAATTGGGTATTGTAAAAGTTGATCGTATTATGAGGCTTAGCATGAATTTGAAAAAATTAAAAATAAAAAATAATAAAAATAGATATCAAAAATTGAGCAGGAATTCGATCGCAATAGAGTTGTAAGGTAGAAGGCATTTGCTTGAATGAACCATTCAATCAAATGAACGGTGCTAATCATTCGACCAAATAAGTTGTCCAAAATTTTCAGAAAACCATGAAAACCTTGATTGAACAAATCTATTGATTCGTTCGAATGAACTAATATTCTATCGATTGAATGGCCTAATTCCTTCGAATGAATAAGTGGTTAAAATTTTTTCAAAGACTCATAAAAATCTCAATTTGTTCGAGCTAACTATAATTCAATTGAACAAATAATCGGTTCGTTCAATTGAATTGCTCAAAAATTGAGTGAAATTGAGAACGTATTAAAAAATACAATAAAACAAATCGCAAGTGCACGATGTCGAATTTTATAATATCTAAAAAGTAGGATGTCGCTCCCACGAGTATTGTAAAATATTCTTGAGTTAAGTACCATAATTAAATTGGTTAAACTCTATTTAGACAAGTTTAAAATGACCAATTATAATCAACTAAAATTAAGGCAATAAAACTATTAGCTAAAGTAATGAGAGAATTCTATTAAAAGCAGGTTTAAGGGATATAACCACACCAAATTTTCTTGTGTTCAATGCGAATTTACTATCATTTTCATTCATTTATCTATTAACTAGGGTTAACGTTGAGTTTATTTCATCTTTTGAATATCAATAAAATCATATACACAATCACCCAAGATAATTTCCTATTCAACTTGAACTAATCATGTATTTATTAAGTTCAAATCCTAACTGTTGTTACCTAGTGAATAACTGTTTTTCAATAAATTATTATCTAGGTTGTATTTCCTTAATCTTGAACATAAAACTAACTTTTTTAAGTCCAATTTCATGTAACAATATAATTAGTTTAATGGTCAGTTAAACTAAACATTAAGTACAAGAAGCACACATAAGTAACCACATTTTTATAATAGTAAATAAATACAAAATAAGAACACTAAAGTTTTATTAAACTCTTAAACACAAGGAAATTTAGCCAACCATGATAAACGGTTCAATAACAATCAATATCCAGAACATGTTCAATTTGTAACAACAAGATCAAACACTCAAGACCAAGGAAAAGAAAAACTCTATGAAGTTGATGAAATGATTATCTCATGATCTTCTTCTTCCTTGATCTCCTAAGATTTAAGCTTTAAAAAATGACAGAGAATCTTCTGGTGGCCACTAAGTTCTCCCCCCTTTTACGAATCTCAAGAAAAGTTTCTTAAATAGTAAATAATTTAGGGCACCAAAAATGATATTTTCGTTAATTGGGACTACAATGGGAGAAAATATTTATCGTTGCAGCGAAAACCTCTAAAAAACTCGCTGCAGTAGAAAAAATTATTCTCGCTACAGCAGAAGATTCTGAAAAATTCGCTGTAGCAACAAGAATAATACTTGCTACAGAGATGGATTCTAAAAAACTCACTGTAGTAACAATAATTAATTTCATTGTAGCGAGAGTCACTTCTTGAAACCTTGGTGAGAATTTTAGCTCCAAAAGTAAAATCTTAACAAAAATGATCAATTTCTTAGTGATTTGATAATATCTAAAACCTACACATAAACAATAAGAAAAACATAAAAAAATACCACGAAAGTGCTCGAAACTAAATAAAAATCTTAACCAAAGATGAATTATAAAATCACCCATTAGAAATGACCATTTCTATCCCTTTTAAAAATTTTATTCTCTTATAACTCAAGGGTATTTTAGTAATTTTATCCTTATATTATAAGTATGAGCCAATAATAAGGGAAATCATTTTGCTTCTTCTTTTCCTTTTCTTTACCTTTCGTTTTCTCTCTTCTCTCTCTCTATAAAATTTTTTTCCTTTAATTTCTTATATTCTAATTGATTAAACCATGACTTTACACTAAAATTTATCACTTCTCTATCTTTTTTATGTACTAGCAAATTCATTTCATCGAATTTGATCGAGTATAAAGAAAGAAAAAGTTAGGGTTTGGAGTCTAACTTAGGGTTTTAACCAACCAACATCACATTCGGTGATTATAAGTCTCTATCAACTTTCTAATAAGGCCATTAAACTCTTATATACATTAAATTTTTGTTTACATCGAATTTATATATATTAAATTTTTGTTTAGATCGAATTTATAATTTAGGATTATTATTTACCCAAAAATACTTCAGCTTTCTTATCATAAAACTTGGAATTATAATGTATTATTTAAAATATAGAATAGATGAATATGTAATTAAATAGCTAGAAAACTCGAGTTTGAAAGATTGTGCTTTGTAATAAATAGTATATAACCACTATTTTATTTGAATTTGATTCAGCGAAGTGGTTTTAATAAATAAGATCGAACAATACTAGTTAAATCATTAATCGAACGAGTCATAGGTTTAAATCGACTTTGAATTGTTAGAAATCAATTAAATGACTAAAACAAAAAAATATCGTAAACGAATATAAATTGATTATAAGATATCCAGGTTAAATCCATTTATGTGCATATAAATTGCATTATATTCTTAATTTTAAGAATTAATGAGATTGTTGGTATATACGTATTTTAGACAATAACGTTTGTGTTATTGACACTCAACAGGTGCCAAAGATTGAGGCATGATTGGGAAATGCTTATCCTCCGTATAATGTAAGTGGAACTTACTCATTTTTCCTAAAATTCTTCTATAAATATTTTAATTTTAAATATTTTTGAACTTTGAACTTTTCTTTATTTTTTATATTTATAAGTTTTTATGAATAAATAATTTATGATGGATTTTATACAATGTATGAGGCCAGGATACCAATGTATCTATAATGAGAATTGATTTATTTTGCTTTCATAATGGTTTTGAGCATTGTCTTGAGACTTTATATTATTGATATACATACATATACATAATTATTGATTTATTTGAATTTGGATTTATTTTCTTGTGATTTTGGTTGAGATGATATAACCAATGGGCTGAATTATGTACTTTGTTTTATGATTACATGACCAGGTGGGCTAATATTATAGCTATAAGGTTAGGTAACTTAAGAGCTGTGGCAAGGGCAGTACTAAGTGAATGTGCATCGACAAGGCCGATATAAAAGAGGTAATAACCTCGGATAGGATAGAGTGGCTGATAGGTAAAAATGTAGAGGTCAGTCTAATGAGGATTCATAGACTATTTGAAACCAACGTCTCAGTGGTGGGCAAGTTTTCATTAAATTACATGCATACTTCTATCTTTTATTAAAGGAATATTTTATTTAACATTCATCGTTTTTAAACTATATAGAAAACCCATTGACAACTCATGGTTACTCCTGATCAACGTAATTATTAGGAAGGTCGCTAGGCCCAATGATTTTTTTATTAGTTATAGGTCAAGTTTTATAATATAAAAATATTTTCAAATCTATAAACTATTTTAAAGTTTTTCAAATAATTTTAAATTTTGTATAAATTTTCATTTCTATTTTCACTCATTGAGTATATAATAGTATGCCCATCCTTTTTCCCCCTTCATATGAAGGAAATTATGAGTATAGCTGAGTTATCTGAAGGGTGATGATAGCATCTAAAGTGGTATTCTTAGGTATAATTTTTATACTTGACTCACATTTATTTTCATTTGAGTCTATTGAGAGATATACATAAAGTTTAAGATTTTTCTTTTATTATAGGAACTTTATTATTTTTATGTAAATTTTAGTATTTGGGTTTTGTAAAAAAATAATTGTATTATTTTATACTTAAAATATTTTTGTTAGTGATAAGTATTATATTTTTGATATTATGACAAATGTTTTCATTTATGATAGTTAGAAGGTATATTTTACAAGCGTTTAGGATTTGATTTTGAATAAATGTAGTTTAAGAGTTTGGAGAAAATATTGAAAGTATTTAAATTATTTTATAAAAAACAAAGATCATTATAGCCTTATAGGTTTTTATTTTGTGTTCTGGACCTAAGAAACGTATATTAAAAATCTATGGCGGTTATCACGTGTAGGCTCTATGGTTGAGGGCATAACATCTACGTTAAAATTATAAATAAGATCCTCAAGTTTCCTAATCAACAACTATCTCTCAACTCAATCCGCTTCAGGTCATTTATCTAAATTTTATCAAAAAAATTCCGTCGCTTATTTCTTAATAATGTTCATTCATTTGTTTATAACCTAATATGAGTTTTCAATTCTTAGCAAACTTTCGGGTTCTCAAAAAATTTTTTAATTTTTTTTAATTCAATCTTAAAATATATTACTGTGATCTCAATTTCATGGCATATTAACTTAATCATTCAAATCGAACTATAATTTTTTGAATAAATAGTAAAACCCTAGTTATACAATGATCTATTCTTAATTGTATTTATTCTATGTCCTAAATAATGCAATTGTATTTGATTTATCAAAATCAAATCTAAATTTATAAAAGCCCTAATTGTACAATAACCCTAAAATTATAAATCCATTCCAAAAATAAAAATAACATTAGAAAAACATTGATAAACTTACAAATAAGTTAATTTTAACCTTAGAAGGCTTTAATATCTAATGGTTGTTGAAAATCTTCATGTGAACAGTAAATCCTAATTTCTTTTAGGTTCATTTCTTGATCAAATTAAAAAAATAAAGCTAGTAGGATGATAAGAGAGTCAGGTTATGATGATTTTTAATGAGAAATTAAAGTTTAATCAATTGGAAACAAAGAAATAAAGAGAAATAGAAGATACAGATGGTAGGAGAGGCAAAAATAGGAAAAAGGGAAGTAAGGAGGAAGAAAGTGAACACCCCCTATTTTGGCTTACTTATAATACTTCTTGAAATTGCAAAATTGTCTTAGGTTGTTTAAAAGAAAAGAAAATTTTAAAAGTGGCGAAAAGGATCATTTATAGGGGATATTTTGCAATCCGACGCTGTTTACTTTGAGGGAGGGAAACTGGCCTGATGACCTGTACTATAACTAGCAACGATCACCCCCATACAGCCAAAATTGATGCCAATACTGACGTTGGTCTGGGGATGGCTGATTGGGCCAGTTTGGCCTTGCCTTTCCTTGCCTTGTTTTCATGCGTTCTTGCTTTTACATTCCTCTATTTCGATACTATTTTTTCCTCTTCTAATATTCAATTTCACTCCAATTTCTTTCAACTTGACCATCTCTAAATCCTCTTTCAGTAGTAAAAAGTTGTTGGTTATTTTTTTTTCTAAATTAATAAAAAATTCATTCTGAAACTCAAGTACTCGCCTAAGTCTAGTATAAAAACTTTCTTAAACTAAACAATTTCTCGTATAAATCCTTTCAAATCACATATTAGGTTTCGATATCGTATTCTCTACTTGTTAATCATATCCAGATATAATTTTTATGAAAATAATGAAAATATTATTAGACGATAAAATAATTAAAATACCCCTAAATTTAGGGTGCGGGACTGACAGAAGGATTAAAGATTTTTCATAACACTTTATAATATTGGTTAGATTTAAATATATTTAATAATTGATATTAAATTTTACAAATAAACTATTTATTATATATTAATTATTTATACTAGATTAGTCTCAATAAAAATATTTACACAAGAAAAGAGAATCATGTTTTTTTTCAGATATACTTTTATTTAACTTTTGAAGGAATAATTTAAAACCAATAAAATTTTGATTTATGCACAAATAATATTTAATTTGTTATTATATTTTTATTTACCATATATTAACCAAGTGCATGTCTTTACTTAAATAAAAAATTTGATAAAACAAATCTTGATTTAAAATATGTAATTAAAAAAATACCATAAGAAAAAGGTGTAATGTTAAAAAGTCAATAATATTGAGATCAATTCTGATAAAAATGAGAGTGTAAAAGAGAGAGAACAAAATATTCTAATGTCTGTCATTCAATTAAATATTACACATAATTTAAATTATATATAAAAACATATACATTTGATAACTTTATGTATTTAATTTCAAAGTTCTTTCTAATTTTAGAAGTAACTTATAGCTCGAAAAGCCATTAGAGTCTTTTTAATAATTGTTGATGCAAGAAATCGACCTCGTCCATAACTCCTGACACCAATAAATTTTGTCTTTCTCTCGTTCTTGAGGTTGGAACTGTAAAACACACAGAGCACCTCAGAGATAAAGCTAGTTTTCCGACGAAAATTCTCCGATGTTTAAGTCAAAGAGGGTTTTACTTGGTGTATGCAATAGGTGTGCATGCAAGCAAGCAAGCAATGATGCGCGAAGAGTATGAATGACATAGAATGTTCTATCCCTGAGTCACTAAAAAAGGTTCAAAGAAAGTCTCACAGTGAGTTTCTCTCGATGTTGTTCTCACGAATCTCATTGTTCACTGCATTCTCCTTTTTTCTGTTTGTCCCCTTCCTTCTCTTGATTATTGGATGCTGTATATGGTAGGCCTTGGAGTGCGTATCGCTAGACACGTGTTGCTGCATGGCT
>JAVXUL010031901.1:0-11392 GCA_035590515.1 Trichilia minutiflora
GCAATATCTTTTGATAATTTTACGAAAATGATTTGTTGATGCAAGAAATTGTAGATGTCTTCAATCTCTAGCACCAATTTATCTTCTTTCTTGATTCTCTGGTTTTGTGAACTGTAAAACACTAAAATCTCAGAGGTAAAGCCTGTTTCTCGATGAAAACCCTCCGATATTTAAGTTAGCAAGGGTTTTGCTTGTACGTGGGAGTGAATAGAACAATAAAAAACCAGAGAAAATTCGAATGTCTATGTTCTTCTCCCTTTGTGTGTATGAATATGTCAGGTGTATGAATGAATATTCTCCTCTAGAAGGTAATGTGTACCTGTGCCTTTATTTTCGGATTCAATTATTCTGAAATCATGGAATTCCGTACCTCTTGACACATGTCGTTAGCTGACTGGCATGCCCTGAAAGTTTGTCACGAGAATCATGGGGCATAACTGTCGTAGGTACTATACCATGCCATGTGTACCCCCGAAGCTCCGAGTCTCGATGTTGCTTTTGAAGATGTGACAGACCTTCGATGCATCATATACAGTAGCTACTTGATCGAATATCCCAAGATGGAATCTCGGATAATTGGTGCTGAGGACTACCTTCGAGCACATATTTATTATAAGTAATCCGAGACAAATTCTTGAATTAGTGGTCTCAGATGGTTCACCCGACACGATCCTACTGCTTTTAGTACTATAAGAAAGGGTCTCGGAATGTCACCGTATTTAGGGATTCATAAGGAGAGTCTTGTTCGTATGATGGGCCTAGGCGTTTGGGCTAGGCTTAAGATAAAATATCCAAATATTAAGCCCCGAAGCTTTTAATTAAAAAATTAATAAATACTGCACAATTATCATATGGGCCACACCATATAAACTTAATTTGACTTATCATTCAAGAATCTCTTTTTTAAGTGTATCATCTTCCTTTCCATCAATTTATCTTGTGTTATTTGCTTGATTATTACTTTTTGGGATTTTGCTTTAACATGCTTTTCATTCTATAATTAATCCAAATATTATGGTTAAGATTCTATCTTGACTCTCATTTAAATCAACTCTAATAATTCAAAAAGTACATCAAGTTTTTTATTATTTCATACTTTATTTATGGAATAAGAAAAATTCCATCTTAATTATAGAATTTTTAATTAAAATTCAAATACAAGGAGGATGAAAATTTAAAAAATACTTATTAAAAATTTAATTTATTAATAATAATTAATTAGGTATAAAAATTAGTTTATTAATAAATTAAAATTTTATAAAATATTTCAAAAATTATTTAAACTAGTTAATTTAATAAACTAAACTTTAAGAATTTAGATGCCACTCTTGCTATAACGTTTTGTAATTTTATTTTTTTATAGTAACTTTTTTTAATTTTTCTTATATTTGACTTACCTTATTCAATAAATAAATTATGAAATAATAAAATAAAAGTGAATAGTAATTCTTTTTATAATTCTGTATATATTTTTTTCAAACTCTAAAGACTTTTTTTGTGGAAGATTTTGAGTAGTGTGAATAATAAATTGATTAAGATGGAAGATGGAGAATTTTTCTCTTAATATTTTAATTCTTGCTGGGTAATTACCGATTAAATTTTGATGGATAATCAAATACAATTTTTTTTTGGTCAAATATTTATGTGTTTTGGTAAAGAAATATTTATTTAAAATGGACAATATTTAAAAAGTAAAAAAGGAAAATTCTAGTTTTAATTTTTAAAATAAATTTTATAAATTTAAATCTAAATTAATTTAAGTTAATCTAAATCTATAAATTTTATTAACATTTATACTTTTATCCAAAATAATTTTTAGGGTCATTGAACCCAAAACACATACGTCTAAATAATTACTTCCGAACAAATATGTATCCTTTAATATTTAAGAAATTGACAAAAACCTCTTCCATCAACAGGATTAGCGAATTTACAAGAGCAAAATTTATCATAAAGATTGTGTCTCATTGATATTATTTATTTTACATGTTATAAGTATTAATAAATTTTAAACTATAAATATTATGAAATATGCGTAAATTTTTAATTGGTAAAATTTAATCTACAATTCTGTCAAAATAAATTTTTTAATTGTCGAATATAGGTCAATTTTTACCTAAATAAATTTTTATTAGCTAGTAAAATTTACTAGTAAGTAAATGTAAGCATTTATCAAATATTTTAATAGCTTATATTTTAAAATGGAGGTATTTACAAAATTTTTAATTTTATAAAGTTTTCTCAAAATTGATATAGCTCATAGATTGGGTTATTATTAATTAAGCTCCTATTGTTTTATGAAAAGAAATTTAAAATTAAAAGTTTAAAAAATACATCATTTAAGTCTTTTTTAATTGTTATTTTATTTAAATTCATTATCAAATTTGATCGTTAAATAGAATTAATGGCTTAAGAGTATTTCATTAAAAAAATTATCTTTTTATATTCATAAATGTATTATGTGTTTAAAATTTAAAATAAGTATAAATATGGTAAAATAAAACCTATAAATATATTTAATAAAATTTATTTGTCGTCTTTATCGTTCTTCATCTGAGCATGGAAATAAAAGAATGCGAATATAAAATTTTTTATACCTACATGAACTTATGGTTAATTTATATTAGTTTTAATTAAGTTTTCAAATTCAGACCACAATTATTAAGTACCTACAAAGATTGAACCATTTGATAAAAAAATTTCAAGTTAATAGAATCAAATTAAAAAAATAGATTTTGTGAGCATCAACTAGTTGGTAAGAGATTTATAATTAAATATAATGCTTACAACTGTATTCAATATAACAAAAGCAATTAATGAAGTTAAAAACTAGTTGATCTCATATTGTATACACACAATATGATTTAATTGATACTCAAATTCCATTTGTTGGCGATTTTATAGTTGTTGTAAGTTTATTTTTTGTTATTAAATGTATTAAATAAGTTAATCTATTCAATATTTTTCCATGCAATATCCAAAATTATAAATCAATTATTTTATTTCAATAATATTAAGTATAATTTTGATTAAAAAATTACCTAATAATTTTGTAAGTTTGACAAATATAATAAATAATAAATTAATAAAAGTATGAGATTATTTTTTTTAAGTCCGATAAATTGTACTTAAGATAGAACAAAAAGGTGATAAAAAATAATTATACCGCAAGTACCAAAATTTTAATATAATTTAAAAAATAAATTAAGTGACAAACTAACATAATTTTTTTAACCAATAAAATAATATTTAACGGTATAAATATTATTTTAAGCTTTTATTAATATTTTACTAGCACCTACTAACAGTCAAGCCTCTGTCTTAAGAACAATCGAACTTAATCAAGCCTCCAATGAAACAAAATATAATTAAAAAAGATTTAAGTGATATATTTTTTAATAAAACATTTTTTAAAAATTGTTCTATCAAACACATGTCACTATTTTTATCATTTCAATTACATCCAATGTATTTTCTCTCTTTTAATTTTCATATTAAAATGTGGAATTCTCAATGTTTGCAAATGAACACACACACACACACACACAAAAAAAAAAAAATTAACATGTAACTTGCAAGATAGATACAACACTAGTAACCATACAATTTTGAATATTCCTGAAAAAGAAAAATTGAAAAAGAACAAGAACAAGAAAAATGGAGATATGTTTCTATGTGACTATATAAGCCAGTTTTCTGAGAAATATCAATAATTTTCTGGCTACTGCCCCTACTAGTAGAAAACTTAGAACTTTACAAGCATAAGTGATTCATAATAGTTATTCAGAAGCAGTATTGCTTCCGGCTAACAAGAACAACTTCGTCACAAATCTCCGCGCATTTACCGTTCCAAAGAGAATCATTAAGTGTACAAGTTGGATCTATGTTTTAAACTATAATTGTTTGTGAGATGGAAGCTCTCGATGTTAAATATTAATTAAAACTATGTCGGTTCTACTAAATGTAGATGCTATTATTAAACACTTTTTGAAACTCTACTTTTAAAACATAACACGAGCACCACAATCCTAAATGAAGTCTTAGTAATATTTCTCATTTTGTAACTGCACCCACTAATTATATATAAATATAACAATTATCTAGTGCAAATATCCCATTTCTTTTTCTTCTTCTTCTTCTTCTTCTTCCTTTCTTTTTTTTTTCTTAAGTAAATTGAACCAACAATTCTCCGTATAAAGCAATGCTGAAGGATAAAATATTATGGATTTCGATACTTTCAATTTGATCTTCTCTACATAAAGATTCAACAATATTTTATTTCTTACCAATTCTGTGCAAATAGAATTGCTGATCTGGATTTGAAGAGAAAATACAGAAGGTTTTAGCAGAAAAGACTTGCATCATCTACATCTATATATATCTTCAAGATATGGTCCACTTTTCTAGATACTAGTCTACTAGAAGAAAGAATCATATAAACATGTAGTCTAGAATCTGAATCCTAAGCACATGTATATGTTTACACATGCAAAACGCAATGAATTCTTGTGTTAGCAATGATGTTTATATAACTTCTCTTCATAACCTATTGAAGTAGATAATCACAGTACCAATTGTGTGTCCACTATTTTGGTGAAAGGAAGACTAATCGAGATGAAGGTGAGAGAATTTGATAAGACACACATAAAAGCTTCATATGGCATCAAACATAGGCAAAGGTTATGTGAAAACAAGAATACACGAACCATTCTCCACGAACATTAATACCAAGGAATTGGCCATGCCGCCATCCATCTAGGAAATGACCAAAATAGATGTCACCAGACTTGGAATAGAAGCGGCCCCACCATTGGCCTTTCCCTTCCAAAAGTTTGCAAACCACAGATCACCATTGTGAATATAAAACAAACCCTACATGAAAAAAAAAAAATGTTTAAAGATAACCCAGAAAAACATTCTCAGGAATCTGCTACATATAATTTTTCACACAGTCAAATGAAACAAACCCAATTCTAACTATAAATGATAACGATCCCAAATATAATTATTATGTAAAAGAGATTAGTTCAGAAAAAGTCCCGAGACAGTCACGCAAAAGGATTTTGTCTCTAATTTTAATAATTTGGATTTCCATTTTTTTAATCTTTTTTTTTTTTTTTTGCAATACTCGATCAACCTCCGTTAGTTTAGGTCTAAATTAATAGTTAATTTGGAGTATTATTTAGAAGTTATGGGCATTTTGATAAGCAAGGGCAAAAATTTAGTTCAACAATTCTTACAGGCCAGGGTCACTGTGGTTATCTAATTGGGTTTAATTTTAGTTATTAGAATTTTAATTTGGTCTTTCACTTGATTTAAGTTTTATCATATGGGATTTCTCATTTCTTCGCTAGTAGGAAAGCTAGACAAGCTTGATATACTTTTTGAATTATTAGAGTTGATTTGTGTAAACGTGAGACCATTTTTGTACTTTTCTAAGAGTGATTTTCTTTTACTTGTTTTTTACCACCTTCCCAACCCAAAACTCAAATATACTGTTCATTCTTATTGTTCTCCAATTAATTACTTCATAATTATTCTAGTTTTCATGTAAGTTTTTTTCAAAATCCTAACCAAATCTTGCACCAAATGCCCTTTTTCTAACATCTAAATTCTGGTGTCTTTAATTTTCAAAGTTTTCCTACATCAAAACTTTTCTGCACTTGAAGAATTGTGCCTTCTAGCTGGTATGAATAACTCTCATGACATAATCTGCTCATTTAATCGTTTCAGATCAGTTTTAAGAAATGAAATAAATGAACGCATTGGATGCAAGAAGACCCTCCACACACTAGGATTCTACAACTCCAGAAAAGTTAAATGAGATTCAAGATAGAATCTTAACCCTAATGTTTGGGTTAATTATAAAATGAAAAGCATGTTAAAGCAAAATCCCAAAAAGTAATAATCAAGCAAAGAACCACAAGATAAATTGATGGAAAGGAAGATGATACACTTAAAAAAGAAATTCTTGAATGATAAGTCAAATTGTAAATACTATAAGTAAAAGTTCTTGATAAGGTCTGATAAATTCTTAAAAGAATAAAGAGAAAAACTCTTAATTTACTATTTATGTTATTGTTTATTAACCTTTTAATTGAAACAAAACATGTTTTTTTATAGGTTTTTAAAATAATCCTAGTTAAATAAAAAAATAGAAATTCTAACTAAATAAGAAAAAAATAATAGCCTTAATTAAACAAGAAATCCCTTTATGAAACTTTTATTTTATGAAAAGTCCTAATTAAATAAAAAAGGTAATAATCTTGATTAAACAAGAAATTACTTCGGAAACTTTCACTTTAGGAAAGTTTCTTATTTTTCCGTAGTTCATTCTTTCCTTCAAATTTTTATCATGAAGTTTTTAAATATTCTTAATTAACTTAATTCTTGAACTTAAATCAAATTAATCAAGTGTTGCCCCTCTTTCACACCTAAATTGTTAAGATTGCCCATATTTGATGGTTGTACTCCTTATGCTTGAATTAGTTCCTTCAAAACTTCACGCATTTCTTTAGTTTTAACTCTTGTAATCAGACCTCCATTAATGTACAATGTATCACTCTTTGAACTTCTATGCAAACTAACCTAATGCTTATCATCCTCTCCCTCTTCAAAAGGATTTAGCTTCAAACTGTCCCTTATATCAAAAGGAAAAAGATCAAAAATGTTAAATATAGCATTAACATTATACCCACCTAGTAAATCAAGTTTATAAGCATTATCATTGATGCACTTAATCACTTGAAATTGAAAGGGATGCTTCAATTTCAAATGTTTTAGTAAAATTAGATAAGACTAAAATCAAAGAAGAGTTTAGTTTTTCTTTGATTAGATTGAGTGTAGTCTCTTACTCTTTTCCCCACTTGAATCCTAGATTCTTCTTCAAAACTTCGGCTAGTAAGGTTGCGATGCTGTTAAAATCCTTAACAAACCTCCGATAGAAGTTAGCTAAGTCATGAGTACTTCGTACCTTGGACACTCTTATAGGGGATTACCATTCTTTGACTGCTTTGAATTTCTTTTCGTTAACTAATATTCCATTAGCTGAAATGACATAACTTAAGCAAACAATCTAATTTGTACAAAATGAACACTTCTTAAGGTTAGCGTGTAATTTCTTCTTTCTTAGCATATCTAACACACTATGTAAATGATCAATATACTCTTCTAAACTTTGATTTTACGCTAGGATATCATCAAAGTAAACAATGAAATTTTTTTAATAAATGCATGCAAAATATGATTCATCAATCTAATAAAGGTACTAGGTGTATTTGTTAATCCAAAAAGTATAATTAACTATTAATCCAAGAAGTATAATTAACTAACTACTCATTATAGAACCCATCTTAAATTTAAAATTAGTATGGTATAAATCTAAATTTATGATTAGAGTGTTTATTGAGGTGTGAAGTAAGTAAAAATAGATTATGGGTATTTTAATAATTTAAATATGATTAGTGTAGTAATATCGACATTGATTGATATTGAATGACAACTTGTAACGTCTAGGTTATTATGCCATAAATAATACTTGAATTATATAAGTATTGAGAGAGTTACGACCCTTTATATTAAATAAGTAAAATAACAGCTCATTTTCAAAGCAGCACACCTATAACGGCATTATTTTCTATATGTTTTAGGAGTAAAAGAAGGCTAATGATATGTAGAGTTCAATGCCATGAATAGCATTCAATTCAGATAAAGAATGATGGAGTTATAATGTTTTTAATGAAAAATAGGGTAAAAATGGTAAAAATCGGATAGGAATAAAAAATAGTGATGCGAAGGGCCTTGCAAGGGTTAGAAATGTCAAAAATAAATTGGGGGTGAGAAATAGAGCCTATTATAAAGATGAATTATGAAACAGAGATCGGGGTAAGAGATGATAATTTTACCTTTGAAATAATAATTTTATCTCGAAATGATAATTTTACTCTTTATGTGATATATGAATGATAATTCTACCCTTGATGTTTATAAATATGCCTTGTAGTGTGTATTTTTTAGGGGGTAGAGAGAGAGAGGAGAAGAGAGAAAGTAAAGAGAGAATAATAATGTGGCCAAAAATTTATGCACATTTATCAAATTAATGCACTGTTTCTGTCATTGGACTTGTGTTAATGAGGGAAATTAGATTCTAGTCATGGACTATTAGAAAAGTCATTGAAATAATATCCAAAGCTCTGTAAGAATTTTAATAAAAACTTAGATTTTTTGTAATTAAGCATCTGAAATCGTAATTTTTACCTTCTAAAAGTTGGATAAACTTTTAATAGTAGTTTTTTACTATGAAATCTAGTTTTTCATGATTTAAAAGTGTGCTATAGGTTAGGGTTCATAATTTGGTTTGAAAGCTTTGTGGTGAATGGTAACATTAGGCTGCTAACTTGAGTTTGTGATATTAAATGATCGTAATATATGGTATATTAGAATTAGAAATATTTAAAAAGAATTGATTTAAAAATATTTGACACGTCAAGTGTTCGATGAAATGTCTAAGTGAATGTAGATGTTAATATATTATGAATTCAATGATTAAGAATGTTGCTATAAAAAATGCAATGCGTGATGGGATGAATGAATTATAAAATTTTATAATGAGATGTATGAAATTGTATAATATATAGGAAGACATGCAGGTTGCATACCAAATGTTTGATAAAATATTTAAAGGATGTGTTGATTAATGTATTAATAATGAATGACTTGAGATGTTTTATGACATGAGTTGTGAGGTTTATGGACCACTATTTTGATGTATATATATATGATCGAGGACAAGAATCCAACTATGATTTTTGGCATATAGAATTTGATAGATATTGTTATGAAATGACAATAATGATGTCAATTTGGTTATGATGATGATGATTTTTATATGACTATAGCCTAAGAGATAATGTTTCATTTATCAATATTGATTTTGGGTTCGTGTACTAATTTGATATTTGGTATATGTTGACTTGATAGCCTCGTGAGCCAATGTGTGTGATTTCGGCCTTGTGTGCCAATGGTCTTGATTTAGCCTTGTGTCCCGATAGATTTACATTATGGAATTTGATTTATATTAATAGTGTATGACACATGTGTGTGTGAATATGAGTGTAAACTTTGTGGTATGATAATGAGATGCGTGAGGGTCTCTAATGATGATTGGGCACATGAGGGTCCTCTTGAGGTGACAACCCAATATCGATCATACTTGGTACCTATTTTTACGAGCGATAGCCTTAGAGAGAATAATATGTTGAATGCTTATTCTTGCAGATGATAGCTTTAGAGAGAATAGGGTATTGAGTATCTATTCTTATGTACTATAGTCTTATAAATAATAGGATATTGAGTGCCCATTCTTGCGAATGACAGTCCTAAAGAGAATGGATTGAAACCCAATATTGATTATACTTTGATACCTATTCATGAGGGTAACGATCTAACAGTTGATGAGGGTATCGGAGTCCTATTCTTACTGGTGCTAACCTTAGAGAGAATAGGGTGTCGGAGATTTATTTGTAAGGATGACACTTCGATGTGTATGTAATGATATGGCCTAAATAATCAAAAATATGATTATGTGAGTATATATGTATGATTATTTAAATGGTATTAATATGCATATTGATTTGTACTAGATGGTATATGGATTTATACATATGTGGTTATCTAGATTGGATTAATTATTGATGAATAAACTGATTCGGTTTAGATGATTTATTGGCGTATACATATTGTGTAATTGGATTTAGATTAATAATGGATAGTTTAATGAATTATTATTGCTCGTATCCAATAAAGAAAAATGATTCGTTGGGTAATGACTAAGCCAAGTGGATTTAATGATTGGTTTTAGCAAATATATAAGTGATGGTGAAATCATGAAATGTGAGCTGTAGATTAAAATGATTAGAGTAGGGGTTGGATTGAAATGAGTATGAATAAGTATGAGATGGTTGTAATGAGATGAGAAATGATAATGAGGAAGAGATTAAGAAAGAGATTATTATTCATGTTGATTCCTAATGGGGTTATAAAATATTACGGTACAAGTGTATGCATTGTAAATAAGATGTATTGGTTGATGTATGGTATATGTTTTTGCATGTTAATATTGTGATTAGATAATTGATGTATATTTTAGTTATGTTATTGAGATGTTTTGGATTACAGGTCAAGTAATCTACTCATTAGGCTTATTAGCTTACTACTCTACAGTTTTTAGTTTTGTAGATCTGTTCTAACTACCAGGCTTCTCTGTAGCACCACAACAGTAGTTTGTTATATTTCTAGACTCTTTGCAAGAATATTGTCATTTTGTATACCTATTGTATAGTTTCATTATTGTAAAGCCTATGAGTGGATGATGTATTGCATGGTTATTGAGGTACACTTGACATACAAGTGGTACACATCATTGTTGAAATGTCGAGATTATTAGGTTATATGGTATGGATTGGTTGAGCATATAGTAACTTGACCAACTCGCGGCATCTCTCGTAGGGTAGGGCCTCCCTACGGAAGGGCGATCATGATACTTATATCATCCATATTTTGATTAAATACGATTTTTCACTCATCACTCTTTCTTATTCTAATTTAATGATACCCACTCTTTAAATCAATTTTTGAAAACATGCTAAAACCATGCAATTGATCTAATATATTATCTAATCTAGGTATGGGATATCAATACTTTATAATGATTTTATTGATTACATGATAATCAACGTATATTTACCACGTTTCATCCTTTTTAAGCATAAGTAACATTAGAATAGCATATTAACTCATTCTTTTTCTTGTATAACCTTTTGTTATAAGCTCTTTAAGTTACCTTTATAGCTTTTTCATCTCTTTAGAATTACTCTTATAGTTGGTTAATTTAAAGCAAAAGCTCAAGGAATGAAATTGATTTGATGATCAATACCTCTGATTAGTGTCAATCCATTAGCAATATCTTTGAGAAATAAGTTCTCAAAATCTTGTAAAAGAGACTTACAAATACTCGGTAAAGAAAAGTTAAGTTTGTTAATGTTAAAATAAGCTTCTTTGTACAAAAGCATAAGCATAGACTATTTTGAAAGATACATTACCCTTACATCACTCATTCTCGCAAAGACATCCATTGATTTTTACTCTTTTCCTTTAACACCCTTTTTCTCAACTAATTTCTTTCCACTCTTACTCATCTTCTCACTAATGTGTTTGCTTTTACTCTTTTTGTCACACCCCTATCCGTGGGGCCCACCTGTGACAGACGCCACAGACCTCAAGGGTGCACTCAATCACACCGAATGCCCCCTGTAGGTCTGTAAGGCATTCACAAAATCAAATTTCCAAAACACTTCTAATACCCAACCAATCTAACACCCAAACTCCAAATATA
>JAVXUL010031922.1:0-11391 GCA_035590515.1 Trichilia minutiflora
TTTAAAATCAATCAATCACTTGTTCTACCTTTGCTATTGGACTTTTCTATTGGATCTTGGCTTGGACATAACCAATTGGTCTCTTGAAAAAAACACTCCTTGTGGATACGACACTTGGACTCACCGGACTATTCTATAACAAGACTACTTATATTTGGGTACATAATCTAATTGAGATCAGCGCTTGATCTTGTATTCCAGTGTAGGTGTAGGAAGAGCCAACAGAACTGAGCTACTCACCTGAGAAGGAGGAGGTATTGCTGAAGCTGTCTGTGAAACAGGCAGAGGAACACCTGTTGTATCCTGTGTCTGCTTTGTCGGAGGAGGACTAGAAGGAGGTGTAGGCTCCTGCTACTGTTGCTCTAGTCTAGAACCTGATGGAATGTCACCTTGAGTACCCTCTGTACCAATAGCATCATCCACTCTAATAGGGAGACCATCAACCTGCCTAGGAACCCATACACCAGGAGTTATCTGCTTATAGTGCATCTTCCTAAACGTAGTCTCACTCAACATACTCGAGGGAGGTGGTGTCTTTCCATCCACACCTACTAATGTGTCAGGGGCCATCTTCCTGATCAACTTAGAGATCGGATACCTATAGTGCAGGTTGTATCGTTGAGATGCACTCCGAGTAATGGTCGTAATCATCCAATATGCAAGATTGGGTCTCTGATGGGTCATAATCCTCTTCATCCATCCCATATCCTCTACTGACATTTCGACAAACTTCCCATAATGAACATTTAGGTTGTGAGCAACTATCAAATACAGGATTCGTTCATTTAGTTAAAATTTGAAAGGTTTGTTTTCAATAGACGATAACTCCAGGTTTTTGAATATAATCTTACATGCCTCAAGCGGATTGAAGGTTGAGGGAATATAATGGTCTCCTCCCGGAAGCATCGTAAACTGTTTTACTAAAAACATCTCAACCACCACAAACTAATTCCTTTCACCCACGTACAAAACTTTGTCACCATATTTTGACCGGTATACGGGTCTTGTATATCAAGGTTAGAATAAAACAATCGTACTAACTCTGGATAATACTCCCCTTTAATATTAAGAAATAGTAACCACCCGAATCTATTAATTTAATGCAGAGAAGAAAAATGCATTTTGTCTAGGAGTTCAAAGTCGATTACTCATCTAGGAGTGACTACATAATGAGCAAACTGAGTCAAGAATCGCTCTTATTGCTCTTGAGATGTGAATCCTCACGGATTTGGTTCTGGTGGTATAGCAGATGATAAGGACTCAGGAGCTTTGCATTTTTTTCGGTCTGATAATGTAGGAACCTTCATTCTTGAAGGCATTTTCTTAGAGAGAGAGATGATTGATAAGTTTTCTATTTCTATGAGTGATGACTGAGACGGTTGTGTTTTCATGAGGATGATGGTTGAGAGATAGAGTAAGTTTTAAAGAGATGGTTTTTGAAGAATAAATAGAGATTGAAAATGGTGAGATTTATGGATGACAGTTTCCAAAAACTGTAGAGAGAGAATATAAAAAGTTTAAATTTGAAGAATGGAGGTCGATTTGTTAATTGACCCTCTACCATGTGTGATGGGATGGATGATGAAGATGCCATTAAAATCTACTCCTCATAGGTATTTAAACATATATGAAATGAGGTTGGCTCTGATATCAATTGAAGTCCTAGTTGGCAAACTCTAAGAGAGGGGTGAATTGGAGATTTATAAATTTTAAAACAAAAATTTAAAAGGTGTTGTGTTGTAAAATGCAAATGAATACTAAACACATGAAAATCAAATGCACAAGATAAGATTTTATAGTGGTTCGACTACTCGTCTACGTCTACTCTTCTCAGTTTAATCCACTTACATCGAGGATCACTATCTCCTTATTTTTATAGGTCAAGTGAAACCCCAATACAACTCCTTCTTTCACAGGTGAAGGGTAACCACAAATACAACTTTCTTTGAACGGGTGAAGTGTAATCCAATACAATAAATCTTTCTTATTATGGGTGAATAGAAACCCAAAATTAATTTAATAAAAATTAATTGCAAGACTCTCTAGAAGAGTAAATAATCAATATACTCACTTTTTCGCACTAGAAATTAATTACAGAGAATAACTCAGAGAGAATAATAACAGAATATAGCAGAAGAATATTTGATTGCTTTGATAAGATTTTCTTAATGCACTTCAACTCTATTTTGTCTTCAAATCTTGTTGAATATATATTTGCATTTAATTTGCTTCCAACGGTTCTATTATGGGCATTATTGGCAACAATAAATATGCCTGAACTAGTCAGTATAGACTTGATTTCTGCAAAGGTATCGATACATGTCTCCAGGGTATCGATACGTTTGAGTTATAGAGCTTAAAGGTATCGATACTTTAGCCATCGTATTGATACATGTTCACGTAAAAACAATGATGTCCGTCACGAACATGTTGATGCAAGCCTCAGGGTATCAGAACATTTGGAAATTTTCTAAGGGTATTGATACATTTGACCAGGGTATCGATACGTATGAGATGTTTGGTCAGGGTTCCGAAACCTTTTTGTGTAAATGAATATGTCTTCGTCTTCAATGTATCATACGTTTTCTAAGGGTATCGATACCTTTGAGCCAAGGTTTTGATACTCGGGCTCTAAAGTAACACTATAGCTTAAACGTGTCGATACGTTTAAGCAACGTATCGATACGTTTGTACCTTGATGAGCTTTCTTGACACTTTGCTTTCATTTTTCTCACCTGTAAAATTATATATTCTCTTTAAAAGATTAAGTTAATTATATTTGTCCATAAATAATATATAATCATTCATACATGCATAATTCACACTTATCAAAAATCATCAAAAATCAAAACATATCAAAAATTAATATGTCATGAATCTTATGTTAATATTAAAACCCAATCTCCCTATTAATACATCAATCTTTTATTTAATATTATTATCAAAAAATATCTTGGGGCCATCACATCCTTGGACGCCGATCTTTGTTGTCATACTTGGGATTACCATAGCGAGCTCCTTTTCCCTTCTGTAACTTATCCTGAGGATATTCCCTCCTGACTGGGGTCGCTCGGGCCTCTTCCTTCAATCTTAAGAGAATCTCCCCTTCGATCTCAATTTTATCAAGTAGCTCTATTGGACTGCTTTATATGTATCTATTATATGTCAATGAACAGCATACCAAGCCCTTTCCAATCATAGGCATTTCTTCAACCCTTATAGAGCTAAAGGGTGATGATAGCCCTCAACTCCATTACTTCTTCGTGGTACCTTCGTATGAAGGTTTCAATGTTTCCCTAGCTCCCTAACGTATTGACAATAAGGTGCTCAGGTTATGACTGGTGGCTACCACCCTATTGAATTCATTCTCAAAGAGGGTTACCAGTTGATTGAAGCTGTTGATACTGCTTAGTGGTAAATTCTTATACCAGTGCCTTATCGACCCTTCTAGAGTCAGGAAAAAAGGTTGATACATTTACAGCTCGATTAAGCTTTGAATCAGTATCGTCTCTTTAAACATGTCAATGTGCAGGGATGGATCCGTCTTTCCTAAATCGGGGGCAAACTGGGGCATCTTGAGCTTCTTGGGGAGGAGTAGAGACATGATTTCTTCTGACAGGGGGAACTTGAGCCCAGGAGTAAGGGCTTTCTCTATTCTTGGGTTTCTTCCCTGAGCAGGGACGTTGTATGCTCCCATTTCACATAGCATCCTCTTTATACATTCTTCTCTCTTCCTTCTCCTGATGGCTACTGCTACTTTCCTTTCTCGGGCATGCATTTCATTGAGGTAGACTCTCATATCGATGGAGGCCTGACTAGGCTCCATCCTTGACTGATTCACCCCTCTATAATTTTCATCCAGACTATTTCTTCGGTGTTCACGCCCTTCATAGATTTTGAAGGGGGTGTTGATCTCTTGAGGCACGTGAGACTCCTCTAACTTTTCAGTCGCTTTAGCTTTTCCTTTCTGCCTGGCTGTCAGTCTGGGTTCAGGCATATAGTCGCACACCTATCTAAATCCCCGAGCTCTCTCTGTATAGCCACTTTGGGGACTTTTAATTTCCTACTCTTCAGGGGCAAATGGCGTTCTCCCTTCTCCTAGAGAGATAGGTTCCCTGGTCATCTGCTTTCTAACATCCAAAAGTTTCCTCTTTAGTGTTTTGGCCCTGCTGTCCAGGAGTTTGTCTGTGTATCTACCTTCTGACTAAGGCCCCTCTTGTGTCAAGGGGGTTCTCCCTCCTCCACGGGCAGTGCTTATTATTGGAGCTGAAACCTTTGTCTCCTTGTCTTCTTTTTGCCATCTTCAAGTTTTCTAAATTAACAAAACTTTCAGAAAGTACCTTTTCTTCTTCCTTGCTTTACCAAATAGTGCTTCAATGGCTTTTTTTTTTATTTTTCACAGACGATGCCAACTGTTGGTGTAAGAATTATTCGTAGACCCTCTTCACGATCAACGAGAAATAACTCAGCTGGTGAGATGTAAGGGCAATGTGGCTGCTATCAGACAATGGGTCTTTCTCTAGAGAATAACTAGAAACTTGATTATTTATGGCAAAACTTCACCTCCCAAGCCTGTAAAATAAAAACACCTTCGAAGTGACGTTAGGTGGGGTTCTCGACGGGAAAACTTCGATGTCGAAGTCAGAAGTGAAAGAAGGTCATGCAAGTACCAACGAACAAAGAAGAAAGAAATCAAAAATGGTGGATATGAAGAGCTCAAGGTAAAGGTTACCAAGGTGGATCATTGAAGAAGATGGTTTTTCCTCACAGCCTAGTGTTGTTGGATCTCCATAATCAAATTTCAGAATCCCTTTTTCGTTGGAAAATGGTGTCTTTATATAGTGCCCCCATGACAATGACTAGGCATCGAGAATGGGAATAACAGGACGTTTGTCATGGGACAGAGTGCAATTTTATTTCATAAATATCCCTACTGATACATCGGAAGGTTGTAGGCCTGACACCATCATATCATCTGAAGATGATCAGAGGATGGGACGGGTGCACTTATGCTGGGGTGGCTATCTTGATATTAGGCCTGCTATCAGTGCTTATTTCTATTTTTAAATAATTGGGACACGTGTCCATAGGTTTTCGGGTCAAATGCTGTCTGAAAATTAAACGTAAAAGAAATTCCTGCCTGTGACCTTTGCGGGTACTTAAGGACCAATTCTAATACCTGGGGCGGAGATACCCTGAAACCTACAGCTACTGGACACCTGAAGACTGGGGCGCATCTTTGATGACTAAAGAGGTGTATCTGGAAATAGAATCTGGGACCTGGGACGGTGAAACTTCTGAGATGATGGACTAACTGAGACGAGGGCTACCTGGGATGATGGAATTCCTGAGTCGAGTGACGGACGCCGAGGACGGTGAGATTTCTGGGATATGGGAATCTGGGTAAAGGAACACCTGAGGCATGGCATACCTAGGATGATGGTCGCCACATACCTTACTGATGGAGGATTCATATGTCGACTCCATATTTTTCCCTAAATAATATCTATTTTATAAATAATTGATATGTCATCGAAGATCAAAAATCATTTTGAGAATTTAATTTAATTAAAATTAAGTTTTATAGTAAAAAATATAGGGATTTTAATGTAATTAAAAATTAGGTTTATTTTGAATAAGACTAATGATATTTTTTAATTTGAGTGAGAATCTAAGTAAAACAATATAAATTCATCAATTCGATTTTGAATAAATAGGTCAATTTGTTTAAAAGAAATTTTAAGGTGCTCTTTGGAATCTGGATAAAAACTGACCTCAATTCGTTCAAACATATAACTATTTGTTCGAATGAACCGTAATTCGTTTGAACAATAAAATCCAAAACCCTGTTACTTTTGACATCGAATAATTTATTTGAACAAATCATCGTTCGTTCGATTGAATTCATTAATTCGTTCAATTAAACCGTAGTTCGTTCGATCGAATTCATCAATTCATTTGAATGAATGGACAAAATTTTTTATAAAATGATTGTCTTACCCTCACCTTGAATCTTTTCTTATAATAACTGATCCAAGACTGTTAATAATGAAGTCCCAGTTGACAAACTCCAAGAGGTGGGTGAATTAGAGATTTAAAAATTTTTAAACAAAATATGATATATTCAGAGAGAAATGTAAATGAAGACAACATACAAAACAATAAAATGCACAAGAAGACTTTTATAGTGGTTCGACTATACGTCTACGTCCACTCTTCTCGACTGAATCCACTCACACCGAGGATTACTAATTCTTTGCTTCACGGGTTAAGAGAAACCCAAGTATAACACCTTCTTTGAACGGGTGAAGAGAAACCACAAATTATAACTTTCTTTCTTGACGGATGAAGTGTAACCCAAAAGAAATCTTTCTTATCAATCGGGTGAAGAGTAACTCACAGACGTTTTAGAAAAAATAAATTTTACACTCTCACTAGTCTAGATAAATAATAAATGCAAGTTTTCTCTCACTAAAAAATTAAATACAAACTCCATTGAAGCAGATGATAATGAGAGAATATTTTTAGAGAAGAATGTTTGCTGGCTTTGATCACTTGTTTTTAATGCCTTTCAATAATTTGCTTTGTCTTCAAAATTTGTTGTTTATATATCTGCCATTAATTCTTCTCAACGGTCATCTTTTCTTTCATTAATGGCCGTATTTAATGTTTCTGAACTAGCCGTTACAGACTTGATTTTAGCAAAGGTGTCGATACATATCTCAGGGTATTGATACGTTTGTGAATTTCAACTTGAAGGTATCGATACATTTTCCAATTGTATTGGATCATTTTGACATAGATAAAATGAAGTCTGTCATGAAAGTGCGTGATCCTGTCCTCAGGGTGTCGATACGTTTGAAGAAAATTCAGGGGTATCGATACATTTAAGAAAAGGGTGATTGATCATGTCTTGAGGTATCGATATGTTTGATCAGTCTTCCAGGGTATCGATATGTTGAGCCTTAAGGTATCGATACGTTTGATGAAAGGTTCCAAAAAGTTTGAGCACAGACCAAAGGTGTCGATACAATTTAGTGCAAGGTTCCGAAACTCGGGCTTTTATTTTGCACTGTGACTAAAACGTGTCGATACATTTGAGCAACGTATCGATACGTTTGTGCCTTGGTGAGCTTTTCTTGATATCTTCTTCACATTTTTCTCACTTACAAAAACTTATACACTTTCTAAGAAAACAAGTGACTTATATGTGTTCATTCATCAAATACATTTATTCGAATTATCATATATACGCATTTTTGTTACTTGTTATTTATTTTGGCATTATCAAAAACAATATAGCATAGAAAATTAATTATGCCATTAAATCATCAAAAATAACCTAAAGATATCAATCTCTCCCCTTTTTGATGATGACAAAATATATGCATAACACGTGAATTCTCCCCTTTTTTGACAACAATCAAAGAAGGGAAACGATGAAAGAATAATGTATAGCGAATGAAAGAGACAAGTATCGCATAAAATGTAAGAAGAAAAAAAAAATTTAAAGAACATAAATTTGATAATAGTCAACAACAAAAAATGATCCAAAGAAAAGAAATTTCATATCATCCAAAACAGCAACAAAAACATGATAACCATCAAAAATACAAGGCCATCTAATCAGAATCAGAAATATCCTCAGGACGTGAGGAGGAGCCGGTCTCAAATGAAATCAATGAAGGCGGACGAACTCCTAATGATGAAGGACGAGTGTGAGGAGGAGTAAGATGAAAAGGCCAAAAGAATGTATGCGGAGGAGGCTGACGAGCTGCAGAAGACGGAGGAAACCCATGATAAAAGCCGGGTACAGCTGCGACTGAGTGCCGTAGGTGAGCAATCTCACCAAAAAATTTCTCCTCCAGTTCATCCAATCTCTGTTGCATAAGCATGTCATAACCGAATAATTCAGTCTTGACCTTGTCGACCATCGTCCCCAATGTGTGCATGACTGAGAAGGCTTCGTTCATCCGAGTGTCCAGTTTCTGCACAGTCGTCATGACTGTCGACTAAAGAGTGGTGAAGCTCTCTAGAAGTTGATCGATCTTGAATTTCAACGAGGCGACAGGAAGAGCCAATAAAACTGAAGTTCGGGGCTGGGTTGACGTAGAGGGACTAGCCGATGTAGATGGTGTAGGTACAGGCGTGGCCTGTGGCTGTGGTGCTGGTGAAAGAACTGGAGGCAGAGGCGCCTGCTGTTGCTACTGCGACTGCTTTACTATCTCCTCAGGCTACTGCTCAATACCGACATCCCGATCACCTTGATCACCTGTAAAATCCACGTCATCGACCCGAATATGAGGGCCACCAGCAACTTTCGGCATCCAGACACCAGGATATGTCTGCTCGTACCCTATTTTACGAAGAGTAGTCTCGCTCAACATACTCGAGGGAGGTGGCTTCTGATGATCAATATCCTCTAGTACCTCTGGAGTCACTTTTTGAATCAACTCGAAAATCAGAAAGCCGTAATGCAGGTTATATCTTTGAGATGCACCTCAGACTATACTCCTAATCATCCAGTATGCGAGGTTGGGTCTCTGATAGGTAATGATATGCTCCATCCACTATATGTCCTCCACTGTTATTTCTGCAAATTTACCCGATCGTACATTCAGATTGTGGGCAACAATCAAATGTAGGATCCGCTCATGTAGCTAGAGTTTGGAAGGTTTGTTCTCCACGACCTGGAGTCCTGGGTTCTTGAAAATGGTCCTACAGGCTTCTAAAGGATTGAAAGCCGAAGGGATGTAATAGTTTCCACCCGAAAGCAACCTAAATTGCTCATAAATGAACTCCTCGTCAACAATAATCTCCACACCCCTGAGCCATGTTTGAAATTTGGTGATCATATTTCTACCGATCTTCGGATCCTTGATGTCCAATTCTAGTAGAATAACCGTACAAGCTTGGGGTAAAACTCTCCTTTAATGCTTAAAAAAGGCAACTACCCAAATCTATCTATCTGTGCCAAATAAGGGAATATTATGCTTTCAAGGAGAGAGAAGTTAATTACCCGACCTGGTGTGACAATATGAGTGGCAAACATTATGAAGAAACGCTCATGTTGATCGGCTGAGCTAAAACCCCACAAGTTTGGTTCATCCCAAATGACAGTTGAAGAAGAAGTGGCGGGAGCCTTCCTCTTTCGTCGTTCAGGTTGTGCCGGAACCTTCATGCGAGGAGGCATTTTTGTTTTTGAGAATGGGAAAAGTTATTGAACAGTTGAGAAAGAGAGGGAAATGGAGGATAGGTGTGAGAGAATCGTGATGGTTTGCAAAGAAATAGGGAATGAGGAATGGTTACACTGAAGAACATGAGGAGATGAAGACAGAGAGGTTTAGTTTTGAATTTGAAAAGGTGGAAGATGAAGAGTTAGCGATTTTTGAATGTGCCCTAGGTCAAAATGATGTAGTTTTGGGCAAACGAGTCGATACGATTAAAAATGTATCGATACGTTTTGACATTGGATCCGAAACCTCGTCACAAAGGTATCGATACGTTTGAGGATACACTCAAACATGTCGATACGTTCATTCGTATGAATATAAAATCATCATCTTGAAGATGTTGATACCTTATCCAAAGGTATCGATACGTTGGTAAGATATTCAGCACCTTTTAAACATGGAAATACACTGAACGAGAGCATGTCGATACTCGGGAAGAGGTATCGATACGTTAAGGTAAGATCATCAAGCACTTTTGAGAATGACTCAAACGCGTTGATACCTTCAGAGAAATGTGTCGATACTCAGGAAGAGGTATCGATATGTTCAAGAAAAAAGATCAAGCACATATGGGAAAAACCCAAATGTGTCAAAACGATTAAGGAAACTTCATCAAGCACGTTGAGAACATAATGAAACATGTTGAAGCATATATGAAAAATTTTAATACACAATCAAATTCAACCAACATTGCTTGAATATTTTCAAGTAATTCATGCTCACAAACATGTATCTCATAAAGTCATGTCTTTTAACAAATAAAATCAAACTATAAAGTGGTCAATCAATGCTCATTATACCAAGATTATTTCTTAAGAAACAAAACCGAGTTTTATCCAAAGGTTTTGTAAAAATGTCTGCTAATTGATTCTCGGTATTTACATATTCAATGCACATATCATTCTTTTGAATATGATCTCGAATAAAATGATGTCGAATCTCAATATGCTTAGTGCGAGAATGATGCACTGGATTCTTAGTAAGAATTATGGCACTAGTGTTATCACACATGATAGGTATCTTATCAAAATCCAAACCATAATCTAATAGTTGATGCTTTATCCACAAGAGTTGTGCACAACAACTGCTCATTGATATGTATTCATCCTCGGTGGTAGATAAAGCAACCAAATTTTGCTTTTTACTCACCCATATCACTAATGCATTGCCTAAGAAATGACAAGCACCACTTGTGCTTCTTCTATCAATTTTACATCCTCCAAAGTCTGCATCCGAATATTCTTTTGAATCAAATAAGCCATCCTTAGGATAAAATAGTCCCAAGTTGGGTGTGCCTCTAAGATATCGAAAAATTCATTTCACAGCACTTAAATGAGACTCTTTGGGGTTGGACTGAAAACGTGCATAAACACATATACTATACAATATGTCGGGTTGAGATACAGTGAGATAAAGTAATGAACCTATCATGCCCCTATAAAGCATAAGATCAACACCCTTACCCTGCTCATCTTTATCCAATGAGGTAGATGAACTCATAGGTGTATCCACGTGTTTACAATCTACAAGCTTGAATTTTCTCAAAAAATCCTTTACATATTTTATTTGAGAGATATAAATACCATCTAAGGTTTGTTTGATTTGTAATCCCTAAAAGAAGTTAAGTTCTCCCATCATACTTATTTCAAATTCATTTCTCATTAAATTTGAAAAATCTTCACAAAGAGAATCATTTGTGCTACCAATGATAATGCCATCAACATATACTTGCACAATGAGTATGTCATTCTATTTTAATTTAATAAAAAGAATTTTGTCAACACTCCCCCTGTCAAAATCATTTTCTAATAAAAATTTACTAAGCCTCTTATACCAAGCTCTAGGAGCTTGTTTTAAACTATAGAGAGCTTTATTCAATTTGAAAACATGATTTGAAAATTTTTGGTTTTCAAAACCGAGAGGTTGTTCAACATATACTTCCTCATTCAAAACACCATTTAAAAATGCACTTTTTACATCCATTTAAAAGAGTTTAAAGTTTTTAAAATAAGCAAAGAACAAGAGAATTCGGATAGCTTCTGAAGTGGGTTTAAGGCCCTACACCCTAGGATCTTTGCTAGGTTCCCTAAGCATGCATTAATGAAAATTTTCAACTTTTGAAAACTTTAACCATTTGAATGAATAAAAACTCACCCAA